>JASSUY010031633.1:8733-43531 GCA_032466535.1 Forpus xanthops | reverse complement strand
CACCCTTCTAACCATTTATTAACCTGGTCAATCCTCCTAGCCTTTTTAAGGTCCTGCCCTGTATCCTGGAGAATTGACGGAAAGACAATCTGCGCTCCAGAACCCCTAACCACCTCTCCCAGAGCTCTGTAGTCCTTCTTTATGTTCTCCAGGCTGCTGCTATCTATATCAGTAGCACCCACATGAATCACTAGAAGTGGGTAATAGTCAGTGGGACCAACTAGAGCAGGCAGTTTCTCTGCAACATCCTTGATCCGAGCTCCTGGTAGGCAACACACCTCCCTTGAGCCTGGGTCTGGCCAACTGATGGGTGCCTCTGTTCCTTTCAAAGTAGAGTCCCCTACTACTCTGACCTGCCGCTTCTTTCTGGCAGCACCAGGAGTGATCTTCTTTACCAGTGCATCAGCCGGTTGTTCCTGGCGCGAGTGTGTTTCCTCATCAGCCCCCTGCAAGACAACAAAGCGGTTCTGGGTAGGAACAACAGATTTAGGAGGAAGCCTCTTGCTTTTCATTGTCCTCTTCCTCCTTTTGTTGTTGGTTTTTTTTTTTCCGTCACTGTTTCCCAGCTTCCTGGGTTAACGGCCTCCATTCCTGCATGAGTGACAGCGGACGCTTGAGGCCCATGCACAGTCTGGTTCTGGAGCAAGCAATGCTGCTTCCTCGCTGCTTCCCTGACACCTTTCAGCCTACTGACAGTGTCCCGCAGCTCAGCCCCTGCTGCAGGAGGACCTCCACCAGGGAGCACAGAGTGCGCACCCTCCTCTCAGCAGAGCAGTGCAGGCGCTCTCTACAATCCAAGCTCCACTCCGCAGCCTCCCCTCTCATCAGCTCTGTCTGGGTACCTACACTGCCCACCGCCGGGGCAGCCAGGGCAGAGCTCCCAGACCAATCCCGGTCATACAGTGGGTGCTCACCTGCCCACGTGAACTGCCACGCAGACTGCCTCCAACCCGCCCTGTTTGCCCGCCCTGCTCTTTTGTGCTCCCTAGGGCAGGTTTATGATGGGAAATTAAGTGTTTTAAAACAATATTCCTGCTAGAAAATTGTATGCATAGATGAGACTTATGGAGAAGACAAGACATGGAATATTGAATAGTGGATTTCATCTTGTTATGGGAACAAGCTATTTATTCTTAAATTTGAAGTTACAAAAAATTTGCAATATAGAATCCTTAAGTGCTTTTTAAAAAATTTGTATTGTGAACAAATTAAACAAAAAAATTTAGATAAAGGGCCCAGTAGAGTAGTTAATTAAATGTTTAAAATGTTTAGAACGAGCTTAGATTTTTGATAAATTATGAACTATTGAATGAGGAAATAGTGGGGCTGTGTTTTAGACAGTCTAGAATATTTTGTTGATGACATTCTGTATAAAAATGATTGTGACCTTAAAGAAAAAACTCATCGCAATCAAGAATGAGCACAAGATAATTCCATTCTGTAACTTTATTTCTTAATTTGAATTTGTAAACATTGCTATCTAATAAAAATAATTGCTATAAACTCATTTTAAAATAAATTTCTATGTGCAGACATGAGCCTCCAGCTTCTTAAATACTGCCATCTGTATTCTGTCTATAGGATGGTCTGGTAGAATTAACCTTTAATTTCAGTTAGTGAAATTAGCTTTCTTATTAAATTACTACAGTGATTCAGAAATCAAAACACTAAGGTGCGGGTAGAAAATAAGCTACTGTATTAAAATACAGTGAATACTGTATTGAAATGCAGTATACATTATACAGTATAACAGTATAGCTGTATTTCTTCTTTAATTTCTAGCTGCCTTTTACATCTACCTCTCAGTTCTGGTAACTTTCTCTTTAGGATGTTGCACTTAGATTTATTAATCTAAAAATGATCTTGTTTGTTTTGTGTTGCTTTTAAAAAATAATCTTTTGCTTAACTGTAGGGCTTTACAGTAAGAGTCTTGCTTTGATTTCTCCTTTCTGACCCTAAAGAAGTGGTTTTGCTAATATAAAAAGCAGATGTACTGGTCATGGCTTGCTTCGGTTTTCTCTAATTGCCAGTAATGATTCTCAAACTACTCTTTCAGTTAAGTGTACACTAAGTAGTAAATTTATTGCAAATAACAAGTGCTCTGATTTTCAGTTGTGATATACCAACACCATCCAATGACTTGCAGAAGAGCTGCTCCTCCAGTCACTGGGCTGCATATTTAGACGTTTGTGTATGGATGTAGTTGCTTAAGGTAATGAAATATAATAGAATGTAGTTCTGTTCCATCCAATGTTTTCTCATATGTTACAGTGAATGGGAGATCACCTACACTGAAATAGTTGTGTGCATTTTTTATGTGTCATTGAAATAGAGTGAACTACTTACAGATGGAAAAATACCAAAAAAAAAAGGAGATTTTCTGTACAAAATAAGAAGAAATTCTAGGAGAAAATAACTATGGGATTATCTTATATGCCATAAAGCACGTGCAACTGGCTAACAGCTATATAGCTGGATGAATAGGTCTTGAGTCCCCTCTCCCCATACACCTGTTTGCGTTGTCAATAAATACATGAGGTTTCACTGTTTTTCATCAAATTAAGGTGGGGAGGGTTTTCCATGTACACTGGAAGAGACAGCTTTAACTCCTGTAGTTTCCTGAGAATTCAGCATATCATGGTGCCCCTGATTCTGCAGAATTATACTGCATCAAAAGGAGAACACACTTCAACTTAAAATTAGGTTTGACTTCCTGCTTTCTTGTGTCCTTTTGCCTTTAAACACATTTGTCAGTCTCTGGTAAGAAGGGCAAATGTCTGTTGCTGCTGCAAGCATCACAGGTTTTAGAATGTGTGATAAAACCATGTACTGGATCTGGTTTTGCAGCAAATTTCCAAGTGAAGCTTAGCTTTGGTTGCCACTTATGTTTTGTTGCAGTTCTTCTCTTAATCCTCTCTTACTACCCTTACACATCTTCCTTTTTCAAAGCTGGAACTGAGTGATGGCAGCAGCTGCGAACCATTTAAGTTAAACTTCCTTCCTCTTAAAGCCCAGTAAGGAGCCTGCATATCAGGGGAGGAGAAAGGGTCATTTAATACTTTATATTTCTGAGAGTTTATTTTGTAGATTACATTAAAAGGGTTAGAAAAATGTTTATACCTAGTTGTTGAAACACCACAAACACCATTAATTCAATGCAGAGACCTGTATTCTCCTCTCCTGAATCAAGTTGGAAGGAGATCTTGTAATCGTCTGCTTCTCTTGCTTTCTGCTAAGTGGGAAGTGTTCAATGCTGTTATTCTGCTCTGCTTCACCTCTGTGATCCCACTTCTGGGAGAGGCAATTCCAGAGCCATTTTAGTGCTCATTTAAGCTTTCTGGTTTAGAAGGGTTTTGTGGTGCAAGAGTGGGCTGTGTGACTGACTCCTCAGTATAGGAGTCTGTAAATGTTGCTGTAGCTACTTGTATTTTAACACTGCTCTTGTCCTGCTTCTGGGTCAAAGTCTCACTGTCATTCTAAAGCAAGGGTGAAGCTGAAGGCCACATAAAATGGTGTGTGCTTGACTTGGTTTTGAGAGATTTCTACACTTCATTGCGCTCCATGCCTGTGAGACTGAGTTCTCTTTGATCAGTAACAGTCAAACTGGTGTCACACAGACCTGGGAAGCAGGGAGGTGGTACAAAGCAGAAAAGTTGCACTTGACCTTTGTTCTGCTGCTCACAAGTTGAAAAGCAAACACTAGCACTGCTGCTGTCTTCTTGCAGGATCAGCTGCAACTGTCAGAATATGTTACTGTTAATTTCAGCGCTTTTGATTCAAATTTGCTCTTGGTGTCTACTATTTAAAACCATCAAAGGGAGCCTATCAATATGGTCTCCCACACAAAGCAATATGATCTCATGGTTCATTTTGAACTTCGATTTCTGTGAGGCTTTTCCTTCCCTTTATGTTGTAAGCAATGTTGCTTTCTTCCCGAGAAGACATGAAAATAGAGAACAGCCCTTTTGAAGCAATCCAGAAAGCCGCTTAGTGCTTGGAGTGTAAGTAGAGGGTTGTGCCTGTCCTGTTTGCAAACTATGCAAGAGCAGTTCAGTATATGGCTTATAAGCCTCTGAGGGTGCACCTTGATCCACAATCTTCCTGATTTTAGAGAGATAAGAAGGAAAGGAGCAACAGAGAACTTGAAACTTCCCCCCACCTGCAGCTTGGCTTGCCCCTGAAGGTGGGGAGAATTGTTGCAGAACTGAAACTCTGTAACACTTCATTTTGTACCTTTGAGTTTTGTGTGGGTAGTCTGACCTTTCTGTTCTCTTCGGTTATCCGGAAAGAGCAGGTTTTGGTCCTAAACGGAGCTATTTCTGTCTTAGCTAATGAGAGTTCAGGCCAGTTCCTACTTACGGACATCAGTTGCCATTAGACAAGCAGGGAAAATAGCTTGGACCCATTACTGAAAATGACAAAGGGAAAGGGAATAGAGATTGCCAGTCTTTCCTTAAAGAAAGATTTCATTTGTTACCCAAACATACTTATCCCCCGCAGTCTGTGCAATCTCTGACTGAGGGGTGGCCCCATCGAGAGGCAGCCTGTGAAGCTCACAGTGCTTGGCCATGGGATAACACTTCTAACTCCACATGGAAATCCCCTTTATAAGCTGATGTAAAACTGGATTATTGAGGTGTAGCGGCCAACCATTGAAGAAGCACACGCTTTTTCAGTTTTCTCATTATATTGATGTGGATTTCTGCATTCTTTTCTGGTAATATGTAATCTGCTTGTAATGTCTCCTATTTGTTTGTCAGCTCTTTCCTGTTTATATCAAAATTATTTGATGCAGTAATAATTCATTATTAATTCAATTACAAATGTGAGCAATGCTGGGAGATCCAGCAGGATTAATAGGATGCTTTGGAGACATGCAGTTTATAAGGAGCTTGTCCAATTTAAAGTGAATGAGCTGTATTGTATTTGTGAGGAGCTGGCTGGCAGCTCCTGGGGCCATGGAGACAAAATGCTGCCATCATGTCTGAGGGAAGTTTTCAGATACCCTAATCTGCAGGGTCTATTCTTTATTAGGCCTGATTAGATTGGGGATACTGAAGCAGCAGCATCCTGCTGTCCAGTGGATCTAAGGAAATGTGAACATTGCTGTGCCACTTCTATAAATCCAACTGAAAACAAGATTTCTCTGCACTGAGAGAAATATTGACACATGTTGAGAGCTCCCGTTCATCCCTAAAGACCAGTGCTGAATGTAAGCACCAACAGCATTACCTGTTTTATGAAGGCCAGATGAAAAACTTACACAGGCCAACCCTTGAATGTTTTCCACAAACCTTGAAATGTGAAGAAAACCTATGATTATGGATGATGAAAGGAGCAGAATTAAGGCACATAACTGATAAAACAAACCCAAACATCCTGCTTTTGGGGAAAAAATAAAAGTTGTTTACCCTTGAGTTTATACTGAAAATGCTGCTTTTCTGTGAAGTTGGACATTTCTTCCCCCACATTTTCCTTTGAGATAAGAGGGTTTAGGTACTTCTGGGTAGAATAATGTTGAAATGATCAACTTTTTATTGAGTGGAAGGTCTTAAATCCTTCAGACCCATCTTGGCAGTTCCTGCTTGGAACCAGAGTTGTATATCACATACTGCTGGGATGGCAGGGGTGCTTGTTCAGGATTGAGAAGGGTCACCATGCACCAGGTTGTTCTGCTTTGCATGGCCTCCAGAGGTTGGAGATGGTGGTGTGGTGATTGGTTTTGTTCTTACAGCTAAGGTTATTAAAAGGCTTTCAGCAAACTTTCAGCTTAGATAATCTTGCTTTTGTTTGCCTGTGTTGTAGCATAGTGGTACAAACTGCTGTGGTCATTAGAAGTGCTGAGTCAGTTGCCAAAACTAATTATTTCAATCCCAGCAGTATTACCTACAGGTATCCAACCACATTAAAAAATGAAAGGAAGTTTTTAGTCCCAAAATTGCTCAGTAGTTATTTTCTGAAATCCATGGTATGAGTTAAAGCCTTACGAAGGTGTTTGCTCTGAACCTGTGAAATGGGTTGAATCTTTTGTCACCTTGCTGGAGTAGGATTTGAGGTTAAAACTTTGTTAAAAACATCATGCAAATTCATGGAAACCCCAAAATGAAACCAGCTTGCTCTGATGAAGAAAAAACAAAATATATCAACAGGATGCAAATAACGAGGACATTTTTTAATGCTTTATGATTTGTGAGACATTATCTGTTTCACCATGGGAAAATGATTTAAAATACGTAAAAGCTAATGTTTGATTTTTAATTTTATTTTTTATCTGTACGAGATGAGCCTTATTTGTGTCATTCATCCTACTGACGTCTCTACTGCCAAGCAGTTCAGCTGCCCAAGGTGAGACAATACTTGGTTAAAAGGCATGCAAGATACTTGCCTGGGCCCTGGCACCCTTCTGCTTGTACAAAAGGTGCCTCTAGCACCCTTTTGCTTGCTGGATATCTCATCTGATTGTGAAATGTTCCTGCCCAAGGTACTTCTCTGTCACCACGTGGTGTTACCGGGAGGATATAGTTTCTTCCCTGGGAGGGGAGGAGGTTTGTGGAACCTCTCTTGTTTTGGTTGGGTTCTTGACAACTGCTTGTTTTCTAAATGCAAGTGCTGGGAAGTGATGGCCATAGTGGGAGGGGGCTGCACTGCTGAAGTAGCCGGGTTGTTCTAGGCTGCCTGGGCTGAAGGGAAGAAACCCCTACTAGAAGGATGCACCTCATCATCCCTGTGTCTGGCTGGGGTGATGCCTGGGGTGCCTGTCATGGGAGCTCCCCAAAGGAGCTTTCAGCTTGGTGCCAGGCAGTGCGAGGACCCTGGGGGGAAGGACCTTGTGCTCTGGCAATCATTTGCAGCCCCTCTGGCAGCTATCACCCAGGCACTGTGGGCTTGTGTCTTGCATCCCTGCCCTGGGCTTTCTGTCACGGCAAGAAGAGAGGCTGTGGCTAGAAAGCAAGACAGGGTGGCAAGACAGGCAAAGACCAGTAGTTTATATTTCTTGCCTGGGAAACACAGACTGGGGCTTGAGAGCCTCTGGGCTTCAACTAGTCTCTGCCAGAAGCTGTTGAAAGGGTGACTGAGCAGAAATGTGAGAGGTGCACACATGGGCAGAAACAAGGGGCAGGCACCAGCCCCCCAGACTAGACCATCATCTCCAGAGGTAGAAAGTCCAGAACCATCACAGGCAAAAAGTGGCTTCTACAAGCTTCCTTGCTCATTGTCTTTACAAGCTCTTAATCCTTCCTGGTGGGACAGTATTCAACTACGTCCTGTGTCCCTCTGAAATTTTACCTTCTCTGTCATGTTTACCCACATCACCACCTCCTCCTCTCCTCCCGTGTCATTTTTCTGTCAGAGCTATCTGTCTGCGCCCATTTCTCAGCAATCATTTTTTCCAGTTAGGCAATGCTAGCTTTTGTAGCCTCTGACCTCTTGTTTTCAGCACTTCTAACTATTATCCTTTTCTGCTTTGTTTTCTTCCCCTCAAGTGATTTGCCTTGCAGCTATTTTTGACAATATGAACCCAACCCTTTAAGGCACTGTTTGTACTTAGAGCGGTTTGGTTTCTCCCTTTTCTAATGACTTTAATACCACTTACACAGTTTCATTTCTGTGCTCAATTTCTCTTCATTTCCCTACACCTAATAGGTGAGTGCAAAACAGCCTCATGAAAACTATCATCCACAGGTTTTCACAACCCCCAAGGCTGTTTCCATGGCTGCAGGAGGAGGCCTTCAGCACGTTAGTCATAGTGACTTCTCTCCCCTCCTCTCCCTTCTAAAGATATGATGCATTCTGTCACCCACATAGCTGGTGAAGGGTGAGGTCCCGCTGAGACTGATGCCTCATCTGGTGGCACAGACGTAGGTGAGACCTGATGCAGAACACCAGCTCGTCCCTGTCCTATGCCCTTTGCTGATTATTCTGATGTTACAGTGCTAGTTCTGCTGGCAGCACCAACTAACTCAAATTTATACTCCCAGATGACCAGTTCCAGCTCCTCTACCTGCTGGGGGTGGAGGGAGAGCTGAGGCTCTTGGAGACTGTGGCTGTAGAATCAATCCATGCTGATGGGCACCATGGATCAGGCATTGCTGTTGGGATCTGATTTGAGGTTGACACCTCAGGTCTGTGTCTGAGCTCCCTTCACAGCTGGCAGAGGTTGTAGTGCTGGGCCCATGGGAGCATGTGGTGAGCTTTTGGTTGATGTTGCCTGGGTGTCTCTGGCTGGAGAAGGAGGCTGGACACATCTGCCCAAGGTTCCACTTCCCACACAACTTAATTTCTTCTTGCACTGACATTAAATTGCACTGCTTTGAACAGCAAATATTTCCATGGGGAATTAATAAATGGGGTGCCTGGCACTGACCTGGTTTTGGCCATGATAAGACTAAGCATGTGTCTGTGTACAGCTGGGACATGCTGCAGCTCCCCAAGCCGCTGCTTGCTGCATCCCATTGACCAAAATCAGCAAGAAGCTCCTGGCTTCTTCCTTCCCATATTTCTTTTACCCCACTCATAGTTGCTTTTACGGTATGTACACTGGCACTTGCTGCTGTCTGAGATTGTCTGAGCTTTGTTTTACAGCTGATGCAGCATGTAGGAATGGAGCCATGGCACTAAGCGTGAAAGCTTTCTTGGCCAAGCTGGGCAGAGAAGAAGCCACTCAGCCTCAGGATCTCATTCTCTTGACTTTGATGGCAAGCAATGGTGGCTTCTGGAAGCTATTACAAACCCAGTTTGCAGGCTTCCAATGCAAATACAAAGTGCTTGCTTGAAATGAGACGTGATGGGCCAGCAAGGCAGGAACCCATACACCCAAGGATGGAGAAAATAGGGAGTGGGCAGAAATGTTAAGGAAGGCACCACTTGTGTAAATGCATAACTGAATGATGGCTGCTGTGATCAAATGTGGATGATAGAGGAGAGCTGACACAGCACATCAATAGCAGGTATTTAGCTTTTTGCCTCATCTCAAACATCACCCTCTGGCTTTCTTCTCTTTTTCCTAGGCTTTCTAAACATCCATGGAAATACAGTTCAATATTTTCATCTCCCCTTTCTCCCAGTGAAAGCTGAGGTGCTTCACCTTTTGCAGGACCCGGCAGCGGACTGAACCTGTGCACGTCTCCCCAGGCTACAGTGGGTTTCTGTAGCCCAGGAGGTGGATTTTAGCAACAGTGAAGGCAGCAAGTGTGCAAGAATGCAGAGCAACTCAACTTCGTAAGGCTTGGGTTGTAGCCTGGGTGTCCTCAGCCTTGGGTCTGCACCACTCTGGATTAACGCATGTTATGTTCCCCTGAAGGGAGAAGGGTGGTATGAAGTCCAGGACGCCTCAGGCAGCGAATAAATGGTATCAGCTCTGACTCATCCCTGTGGCACACTGGCCTGTTTTCATCCATGAGAAAGGAAAAGCCACCTCACTGATTTTAGAGAGCTGTTGGGATGCCCTGTGTGTGTGGGCGAAGAGCTGCAGCCTCCACTGCGCTGCAGGCAGAGAATGAGGTCCCTGACTGTAAGAGAAGCCTCTCTGCAATGAGGGCACACATGCAGGTGACTTTACTCCAGCTGCAGCCTGTTTTTAGTAGCTTTAATACTGGGCAAAGGGAGGAGTTTTCTGAAACTTCACAGAATTTCAAGCAAAAGGGGGCATCATTTTGGGAAAGCATCAAAACTGTGATGGAAATGCTAATAAATACAAGTGAGCATAGGCTTTTGTGGAGACAGGTGGGTCCATCGTGCAGAGCAGTGTGTGTACAGCTATGTGAATAATCCCCTTTTATCATTAGCTTTGGGGGAAAAAAATGCTGAAGAAAAGTTTCATTCTTACTCAAAGCAATTCAAAATTACCAGGCAAGAAGAACAGCAAAACAAAGCAGAGAAATATGTTTTGTATTAAACTAAATGTGTTCAGTTTGTGAGACAATGTTTTCTTTCAAATCAGAGTCCTTTCAGTTGAAAGACAAATCAAAAGGAGTGATCAAAACTGCCAGGAAGAAATTCTCTTTTCTCTGACTCTTTTCTAGTATTTCCTCATTTGTTTTTTTGGCATCTCGGATCCACCAAATGTTTTGTTGGCATCAAATCTGTACTGTGTGATGCAAAAAACCTCTGGGTTTGGTGGGGTTGGTTTTTATTGTTGGTTGGTTAATTTGTTATTTTTCCATGGCCTTTCCCTCACTATGTGTGTGGGGTAAGTTACAACTCATTTCCCAAACTGCTTCCAGTCTTCCTCCTGCACTGGTGTAGGAGAGGAGAGTTTCCCTCACTGGGGAGTGAAGCAGGGTCCATGACCCCAAGGGGAAAGCCCAGTATCCCCGTGAAGAAACACGGAGGCATACCTAAAAGGCATTCAGACTGGACTCCTGTGCTCTCTATTCCTGCCTGCTTGGGTAAGGATGGAAGCCTACACGCTGCTCCAATAAGTCTTTTACCTAATTAAAGAGCATCAGAGATGTGTGAGGGGGAAAAGGAATAACTGGGGTGCCTCAAACATGCCCCAATTTAGCCATTCCCTCAGAAGCAGATGAAGAAAATCCCATCTCTCCATCTCAACCGAGGCTGGTGCGAGGTCGAGTGCCTGTGCAGGTCCACAGCCTCAGAGGTGACCTTGGCAGGAGCCACAATAATGGCACCAGATTCCTGCTCCAAGGTGTGGCTGGCCTGTGTGCACACCTCTATATTGCCTGGTGTATTAAAGCCAGCCTTTATTTGCACCGGTCAACAAAACAGGCAAGTTCTGTTTGCTTTCAGCTCAGGTCGAACAGGGTCCATAGTGTGCCCAGGTAAGCTGGTCTTGCTGTGAATATAAAGAACTCGCCGCACCCCAACCTGGAAGGCTGCTCATGCAGCACTGGCAGCTTTTCTATGCATTGCGCACCACTGCCCCTAAGGTGTTTTTTGTCTGTATTATATTTGAGTTGCGAGAACATTCATCAGAGTATTTGGACAGTGGAGGGTAATACAAACCTGACTTGAAAGAGCGTGTTATAAGGATTACTTCACCTCCTATATTTTTTATTTCAAGGCATCCTTTTTGACAGCAAAACTAATGCTTAAGAAACTCAGGCTAGAGGAATATGATGAAGCTATGCAACAGAAGCATCCAGTAAAGCGTCTGTAGGCAGATTCCTGTTTTCATGAGAGTATTTACATCCTGCAAAATCTAAGTTTTCACCAAAAATTAATTGAGAAAACCCAACCCTTGCACTCATGGCTGGGGAAATAACTCAAAATCTTTGTAAGCAGGTCTTACTTCTGCCTGAATGCCTACAAACCCTGCAGCAACAAGGGTAATGTCCTGGTTCCCCACAGCTCTTCCTGCTGTCCAGGTGATGAGTTGCTTCCCTTTTGCAATGCTGTAACCAAGGAGCCTGGATGCCCCATGGGATCCCAGATGGAAAAGAGAGGTGAGATGGGGCAACCAGCCATGACACAGCAGATGCCTGATCAGGTTTCTTTCTTTTTGCCTTTCTTTCCATCAGCAGAGTGGGCAGACAGAGGGCAATTTTAACCTTCTTCCTCACCTGCCTGGTGTGAGCGTCTTTAGGCAAGCGGTTGGCCATCTCTGACCCTCCAGCCTCTAACACAAGGACATGGCCACCATAGCTCGCCTGAACAGCAAAAGGGTGTCCTGTCATGGAGGTCCATCAGTGATTTTTGGCATAATTCTGTTGCCCTCAGCAGTGAGGTAAGTTACACCTCCACAGGAAAGCACCTCCAGCCAAGACAGTGGCATGGCCAAAGCAGTGAAGGACGAGGAAGCTGTGCCTGAACCTGGGTGCCTGGAGGGCAGGGGTCCATGGAGCCAGGCAGGGTTAGAATGTCCATGCACCCCCAACCATGGCCAGGGAGGGACCTACCACTGGGTCTCTGGGGAGTAAGTGCGTGCTTTGGGCTGCTGGGGTGGGCAAAGGAGTGCTCTGCTCCAGAGACCAGTGATCAGTGATAGGAAGGGTCTGCCAAGGCAGGTTTTGCATAGGCTTGATCTTTGGGAGCATGTTTGGAAAGGTTTGTAGGCTGTTTGTGTTAGCTGCAGGTCTGTTGGGAGGAGTACAGCAGCGCTGCAGTGCCCTGTGTAAAACGGCTTGCTCTCCTAATTTGGGTCTGAGGTTTTGAAATACTTGTACAAAGACATCTGTTGCAGCTGCAGCTCTCTGTTTCCTCTTCCTGATACCTGAAACTGCTGACACTTTGCATCACAGTGCGTGTGATACACGGTCATGGAGGAGAACAAAATTCAGCAGTTTGATAAAGCAGCAGCTTGCCCAACCAGGCAGATGGCAATTGCAGTGCCCTGAATAGATGACATCTCCTTGCCCAGCATGGGGTTCATCACTGTTTCTCTGTAATTAGCAGAGTACCATCACTCAAGGACCACATTTTCCTCATCAAGCACATTTTGTGTTGAAATTTTCATGTAAAACCAGGTATTCCTGGTTTGCGCATCTTGGAAATAAGATATCCGTGTTTTTGTGGAAACACGGACAGGTTTCATCTCAACCTGGTTACCTGTTCAATGTCAGCCCTATTTAGCTGGAGTGCCCCATGGTTCCTTTGCCAAATTACTGTTTTCTCTCCCCTTCACTTTCCCCAGCCATGGAGGGGTTTGACCTAGAACCTCCCCATCACCCTTGTGGATGGGAGCTGAGGTGACCTGACCTGGGGCCACCCGTGCGTTGCTGCCGGTGGACACAACCATGCCTCTGCCCACTCAGGGGCCGGGGCGGGGGGTGTCCATGCCCCTGCAGTGCCATGGTTTCCACTCCCACCAGCATTTAATCATTAACCTACTGCTGGTGCTTTGCCAAAGGCCTTGCTCCTGCCATCGTCCCACCACGGCGGTGACGGTGCTGTGAGCTGTCTCGACCATTGCCTTGGTAAGTCCTGGCTTGCCACAGCGAGCTCCATGTGTCTGTGTGCGGTTGTAACCTGCTGGTGCTCCTCTCCCCCGGGATGTCCCCAGGGAGCCCCCTTCCCGTCTTCTTTCTTGGCATTCCGGGAGGGCAGCGGTGGGCGCTGCTTCTTGGCAGCGCTTGGTTCCACCACTGGCTCATTTCAGTCTCCCCGCACAGACGTGTCCCTACTCTGAAAGAGATCCAAGTGCTTAATTGCTTGTGGCTAATTGCTGGCTGTGTAAGGAGCCTGAGGTGCCATGTGCTGCGGGAGATGCCCTTTAATTGCTAGAGGTGCCAGGACAGCAGAGGAAGCTGCACCATGCTGGGCGCAAGAGGCTCTTGGGTACAGAGGAGGTGGTTTTGGGTTTTTAAAGTTGGTTTGTGTGGTGTCAGGTATAGCCTCTTAAAGGGATAAATCTCCATGTGATTTTTTAAGAGAGACTTATTTTCCTGCTGGTTTTTCCACGGTGAACATGCAGTTAAAGCCACTCGCTGGAGCATCCTACCATAGACGGCTTTGCTGTTGCCTGTACATGGGTTGTGGCAGCTTTTCAGTGCTGCCACTCAGGTTTTCCTACAGCAAACCCCCCAAAACCTAATGCTGCCCTCCCTCCAGCATAAGGCCTGTGGGCCAGCATGGGCTATGTTGCCACACAATTTCCTACACTCCTGGCCTGAACTTTATGGATTCTACTTTCCTGAAGGCAAAGGCGGGATTTTATTAAGTGGGCTACATTCAAATGCTTAATAATACGCCAAACTGCTCAGCTGAGGGGAAGGGGTTTACTTCTTGTGAGAAACTCCTTTGAAATGATCTTGTTTTGCGTCCAAAAGATACACGCTTCTGAGCTGTACAGGGTTTTGTGGTTGCACTGCTGGGTATCCCAGCTGATGCAGGGAGAGGTGAAATGCAGTAAATTTGGGTAAAGGGCTGAGAGGGACCTTGGTTACAGTAAGGCACGTCTGATGCAGGAGCCTATAAGAAAGATGAGGAGAGACTTTTTAGCATGGCTTGTTGCAATAGGACAAGGGGTGATGGTTTTAAACTAAAAGAGGGGAGATTCAAGCTGGACATGAGGAAGAAATTCCTTAGAGTGAGGGTGGTAAAATACTGGAAGCAGTTGCCCGGAGAGGTGGTGGGTGCACCATCCCTGGAGACATTCAAGGCCAGGTTGGATGTGGCTCTGGGCAACCTGATCTAGTTGGAGATGTCCCTGCTCAGTGCAGGGCGTTGGACTAGATGAGCTTTGAAGGTCCCTTCCAACCCAAACTGTTCTATGATTCCACTTCAAGTAGTCCCATCTGCTCTTCAAAACTGATGAGCTTTGGAGAAGAAAACCTTCAGTTCCTCAGCTTGCTGTATCACAGCAGGGTTTTGGAGGATGGATGAAGACCAAGTGAAGTTGCTGGGTTTCTGTTATCAGCACACACATCACTGAAGGTAAGGAAACGTGGTGGTGGTGGTGGTTTGCAGGAACCACTTGTAGCCACCACCATAACTGATGGAGTGGTGGCACATGAGTTGGTGACATATTTCAGCCCATTTTGGATGAGGGTGGGAGTGAGAGGATGGGCCACCCACAGCTACACTGGGGGAGCCGATGTCTCCCTTGTCTTTTGGACCATGGCATAATGTCATTGCTTGCCCACAAAACAGGGGTGCCTCAATGTGCACGGTCTTGCACCCTGCACTGCAGCTGGGCATACGTGTCTGGCTGGTCCTGCACCAGTGGTAGGAACACTCAACTTCTGGGGGGTGATGGTACCCCATGGCTAAGGGGGACCACCAGCCATTGGCAGCCCCTTGTTGGGCAAAGCTGTGCACAGAGACAGGGGCAGAAGCATTCCACCCCCTTGCAATCTTTCCTTATTTGTTTCGATCATGACAACATGTTTTACTTCATCTATAAATATTCTTCTGGCACATGGAATAACATGCTGGATGACATTTCCCAGATGATCTCATGCTCATGAGCGAGGTGATCCCCTGGCATCATTAGAAAAGGGGAAAGAATGTGATCTGCAAACCCTGCACACCATTTCACAAGCAACTTAGAAATCATTTCAGGTCCATCCCTGTTCTTAGGACAGAGCAGGAAGAGCCTGTGCCCCACATTTTGACACAACTCACTATCCCCTGGCTGAGACCCAAGACTAGAAACCCATATGCTGGAAAAAACCCTCTCAGGCAGACAGCAGTGGATGGCCTTTCTTCTGCTTCCCCCCCTCCCCTTACCCTTCATTTTAATTCAGAAAAATGTTTTTCCTTGAAAGTGTGGGGGGATTTGAGGGTTAAGAAGCTGACAACACAGCTGCTGCTGTTCCTTATTGTGGGTTTTGGGGTGTGTGTGTGTGTGTGTGTGTGTTTTAGTAAAGAGCTATTCAAGACAGGCATTTACAAGCTACCACTGAGGTTCAAAACACTCTGTGTATTTTCAAGGCCTGTGGAAGGAGCATCCTGACCGGGCAGTGCCAGTGGACCATGCCGTCATTAGCTGCCATTAAGCTGTTCAGATGAAGCAATCTGCCTCCTGCAGCTGAACAAGCAGGATCACTCAAGGGTGCTGTGAAGCTCCTGGCTGGCTTCCCCAGGAGCTCAGCATCATCTCTGCAGGCTGGGCTGTCTGCAGGGCCAGAGTGAGTGCTAGACCTGGAAAATGGGGTGCCAAGGGAAGGGCTGAGCAGGATCATCCACACAAGGAACACTGTGCTTCGTGGGGTGATGGACCAAGCTGTGTGCAACAGGGTGTCTTGTCCCTGCGCAGTGTGCCTGGGACATGGCATTGGGCATGTGGGGGTGCTGCTGTGGTGCACTGCAGGGGTTGGTGGGGTATGTCTGCCCACCCAGAAAGAGCTCGGAGCAACCAGATCAGGTCAGTGGACAGGATTCTATGGGTAGATGTTACCCCACTGAGAAGGGACAGCCAATTGGAACAGTGAGGTCTGGGATCTTTAGCAGAGGGGATGCGCAGAATTAGCAAGGTGCATCATACAGGTGTGCAGCAGCTTTGTGCTGACTGCAGGAGCCCAGGGCACTAAGTGCAGCACTGTGGTCTAGCAGAATAACCAAGTATTTTGTGTGAATCCAAATGTGTATTTTTTTTTTACTGTAATGATCTGTTGATTAGGAAGTTGCTAGCTAGGATCCAAAGATATCTGTGCACCTGGAATGATGTAGGTATCCTCAGAGCCCCAGGAAGGGTCTTGACTGTTACTTTAACATATTTCTGAAGCATGTAAGGGCACAAGAAGGCAGCTCTGGCTTCGGTGACCATGACTAACAGCACTGGCTCCTGTACCTGACCTGCTGGCAGCCACCTCAGGAACAGCTGATGTGCACATTGGGAAGCCCCTTTTGAGCCATTGTGGTTCACATTTTGTCATGTTCAGAAGCTCCCCTGGGTCAGCTCATGTTTCTTTTAATAGATTGCTCTCTCGGGAGCTGCTTCCTAGGGTCTGCATGTCCCTGTTCAGCACAGGGGCCAGGAGCAGGTGACATAAATGAAAGGGCTGAATCTGCAGGGGTAAAGCACTCAGACCACATGCACTGGCAGTCACTAACCCCTTGTTTTGCTGCTGGTCTTTGTGCCATTACTTATACCAGCTCTCTCACTGCTACCTGTGTGCACCAGCATTAGGGGGTTTGGATGGCTCCTCAGTCATAGGGAGGTTGGTAGGGCCATTTCCAGCTGCAGGAGCAGGGGTATTGTTGAGTGACCATTCCCCAGGCAGGAGCAGTGGCCATGGGCAGCAAGAACTGCCCGGCCACAGCATTGGTCCTGGAGTTGAACAGAGCAGAAGGGGCATGAAACACAGAGAGGCTTTGCCTGATACCTGTGATATTTCTGTGAAGAGGAGCCCTCAAAGTCCTTAGGGTGCAGGGCAGGCACAAGAAGGGTGCAGCAGGAGAGACTGACCTGGCTGGGCTGCAGCTGCCTGCCATCAGCACCAGGAGTTTTGTCAACTCATTGAATGAGTTCCAATTTGGAAAGAACTGAAGGTGCCTTTTTTTAGGGCCTGTGCCTTTACTCATGGAGTAAAAGAGGTGGGTAAGAGGCTGGGACAGAGACCATACTCTTTGCAGATGTTGGCTCCAGTGGGATCTCTCAGCTGTATCTGCTGCTCTCAGGGCCAGAATTAGAGCTCTGTCTCATGGTGACACTGGCATTTTCTGCCTTAGATGTTCTTGAGGAAAACCTGTAGAGAGTACAAGCTTCTACACCCCCTCCTTGAGTTCTTTGAACCTCACCTCCTCGTGACACACATAAGAGCAGCCTCTCCATCTGATCATCCCTGCACTGCTAGCACCACTGCACTCAGCTCTGCTGGTGTTAGCTTTGCTTTATTTTAGGTTCATTTTATCTCAGTTAACCTGCGGCAGGTTGGATGATGTTTTCATTCCCAAGCCAGGGAAAGCAAAAATTGTACTGCTTATCAAGGCTCCCCTACCTGATGCAGCTCCCCAAGCAAGCTCTCTGCTGTGGAAGAGCACTGAGCATGAGCAGCTTTGAGGAAAGTGTGGGCACCTCCTGTTTGCACCGACCTCATGATGTAGGTGATGTCCAACATGCAAGGGTCTCCTAAGATGACCCCAAGGCTGCGCCTGTTCTGGCCTCTTACTCCTGGAAAACATTTTCCCAAGGCAGGGAGAGTTTGTCTTCCCAGGACTGGGAGCCCTACAGTCATGGAGGGGTGATTAATTCCTAGTCTGCCCCTGCCACTGCAAGCAAAATCTCTCTTTCTCTCTCTGTTTTTGTATCAAGGGCTTAAGGCAGACCTGCCTGATGTTACTACTGAATATATGAGTTATGCTCTGGTCAGGAGGAGGAGTAGAGCGGTCCTGACATGTTTACTGACTCCATGACTACTGCAGAAAGCCATTCTGTTTTTTATGCCCACTCCTCCTTCCTTATCAATCCCCAGGTGGCTAGGACAAATGATAAGAGGAAATGGCAAACATTACGCAGGCACTACCAATTCTACTTTTCAAATTAAAACCAAACAAAACTGAGCCTGACACAATGCCCAGGAAGGACACCGGGGTTGTTGAAATACAGTTAAATTTGAAGGAGAGGATGAGTTGCAGAAAACCTCATGTAATCAACACCAGCTACCCACAACCTGCCGGGGATCCGGAAACCCTCAAGAAACAGCAGAAGTTCTGTGTATGAACAAAATGACTCTATTTCACTTGTTAAACACTTAGGCTTGATAAGTGCAGTGTGTTGGCATTGGTTGTCTCAGGGGGAGTGAAAAATCCTCTGTGACTGTTTTTTCCTGGCATTTCAGTGGTTCTGTTAACTCTGCTGTCACCCCCATCCTGGAGCTGGATAGATTTCACTGGGAGCCAGTAATTTCTAGTTTGTGTAGGTGTAGTGGGCTTTTTGGCTTACACAGCATGGGTAGCACATGGTAGGTCAGTGCTTAAGCACCTGCTAATCCTTTGGAGTCTGGCTCTGACCTCACGCTTAGGAGTCTGGAGGTCTGCTCAGCTGGACCAACAGGGACCAAGGTGGGACCAAGGAGAGATACCAGAAACCAGAAAACCAGACAAATTAGCACAGACAAATGTCAAACCCTTTGCACCGCACAAAGAAGTGGAAAGCATGCTCTATTACACCATGCCTCTGTGAGCTGGCTGATGAGCATGAATGTGTCCATACCTATTCCTGTACTTGGGTTTTTTTTGCCTGTTTCACAAGTTAGTTTTGGTGGCTCAGAAATCTCAGACACTCGTGTGCTACTTTTAAGGTTTCACACCAAAATGGTGCACCTACTTCATATCAAGAGCACATCTGCTTGAATGGAAATGCCCGCTCAGACTAGACCGTCCTCACTCTGGAAGGTACATTAGGACCTTGAGAGAGCAGCCCCAGATCAAGTAATAAGTCAGGCAGATATTTTGAAAATGGACGTTCTGAGTCCATCCGTGTTTCTAGTCCTAAATGGATTTTACTTCAAATAGCCTCAGAGAAAAGACTGTTCCCCATTTTAAGTGTAACATTTAACTCAACAAATATCCTTAAAGACCTCGTCGAACAAGCAGTAACAGAGGGCTTTACTGAAGACCTTAATTTGTGTAGGAACACAATGGTGAATTATTTTAGGACTGTCCTTGCTGTCTTAATTACAAATACACCCCAAAGTGGGTTAAGGTGTGAAAAACAGTATTTTATTGCATGCTTCACTAGAGCTGGGAAATGCTGCAATTGCTTTCCTTGTCTTAGGAAAACTCCATGTTATGCTCATGGATGGTTGTGTTAGTCTGATAATTGATTAACAAATATATGTAAGCACAGGGACCGGGGAGAGTCAGACACCATCTGCTTGTAACTTAATCTCAGTGCCCAAATCAGAGTCGCTTGATTTATGGGAACTGGCGACTCTTACCAGCCACTGCTTTACAGTTCAGGGCCTTTATTATTAGCTACTAAATTTGCCCTAGAAATCATTGCTATAATTGATGAATCAGTTTGGGATTTTCCAAATGGCCTTCTGGAGGAAGGAGTAAATTTTAGTGAATATCGAGATTAAAAGAAAATATGGTGTGGGGAAATAAAAGTGGACAAAAAAATTCCAAATTGGGCACTTTCTTAGCAAATGTTCTTCTTCCAACTTAAAGCAATTATTGCTTTTGAAACATTATTTGAATTTAAAGTTCTTTAAATACAATAGAAATTAAAATGAATTAATATCATCAGCTCAAAATTTTTAAATATATTCCAACCCAGCTTGGTGGTGATTATTAATTCAGTATTCCTTTACTTTGGCCTTGGGCCAGGGAAAGTTCTTGCAATCTCAGGCTCCTATAGAGAGGGATAAACATCCTTGATTTCCACATACTCACGTTTTCAGATCTTCCTGTTGCCCTCCTGCTGCCAGCTGCAGATACATGAGGATCACCCTTTCCAATTCCTGCCCCAAGTGAACCTGGCCACTAGAAAGCTGAATTGGAGACACACTTGGCCTGTTCTTGTGCAAAGCAAATGGCTCCTGGTCTTTAGTACAGCTGAAAGCTCTTACACCTGTGGCAGCACATCTCCCTTCAGGTTTGAATCGTAGCAGCCATCCTGCCTTCTGCCTGAAGGTACCGCTCTGTTCCAATTCCCCTCTTATCACACCTTCATTTCTGATCCACTTGCTGGATATGGTACCCATTGGCCAGATTTATCGGAGTGCATACTGATCAATACATATGACAGTGTCCAAACACCGCTGAGCTAATGCTTCTGAAAGGATTTATCCATATCTGCCAACTTTATTTAAAAATAAGGTCTCTTGGTAGAGGCTCAGCAACCTCATTTCAAGGGGTATCTGCTAGCAAAACTATTTAGTTTTTTTTTATTCTTCTTTCCTCTTACACAAATTAGATAAAGAAAACCTGGCATCAGGAGCATGCTCTGGTTTTGATGGCATTGTGACTGATCAGGAATAGCATCCCTTTGGCACTGTAGCACAAAAATGGCACATGGTTTAAGGGTCTCAGTCTGCAATCTGACTCTTCTCAGAAGACTGGATTAGGGCTGGTGAGTGCATCATGAGAGGGTTTGCTTAAAGCCGATGCTGGGAGAGACAGCAGAGGCAAAGCCAGCAGCTGAGGTTGAAAAGCAGGAGGAAGGAGAAGAGATGCAGGTGTCTTTCTGCCTGGCCACAAGGCACCAAGTCACCATCTACAGCCCCCTGTGGTTGAGCTGCCACCCGGATGTGACCCCCAAGGAGGAGCACTGCACCAGATGTCCCAGTGCCTGCAGGAAGCAAGCCCCAGGCAGGTTAAAACAGCCCCAAGGGCAAGACTGTGCCTGTCAAGTAGAAAGTGCATATAATGGCAATAAAGCATGTGTAATACCTGGAAGACAGATACTACAAGGGCTTAACGATACTGCTGAGCTCTTTCCTTCTTCCTGCACTGCATGCAAGCAGCCCAAATCCTCTGGCATATCATTCCTCCTCCATCTTCTCTACCTTCCTTGCCCAAGTTGTAGGACATTATAATCTAACCCCTGAGTGTCAGCCATGCCGTACCCTTTTTCCTACCCACTTTTGGTAAGCCATTTACTGATTTCCTAGACTGAAACCAGTATTGTGATTGCTCTTCTTTCATAGCAATAGTTTTTGCGTGAGCTCTTTCCAGCACCAGCACCTTAGTGACTGTCACACGGACATTTCCAGCAGCTGATCCCAGCCTTGTTTGGTTGCTTGCTGCCTTATTTTGAAACAGAGGTGAGGATGAAGCCTCCTGTAATGTCATAGCAACCAGCTCCAGCAGCTCTCCTCTCCCATTTCAAACCAAAGCCACCTCTCTGGCTGACAGACCGATAGGAAACTGCTCATTAAATCAAAATCAGGCTAAAAGTACTTGAAATTTCTTTACTCAAGTGATTTTTCAGTTGTGAAATTAGCACACAGGTGATGCTGCTCTGTTCTGCCAGGTGTTTTGAAGGAGGATTTGCATGCTGCTATGCTCTTTATGGTGGTGGTGGCTAGGTCATTTGCCTCCTGCATCCTGTCTTGGCTTCCTGAGACTGCACACACCCCAGACTTGCTTTGTAAGCAGGGCAGGCTATCATCCTTGGGTTACTCACCATGTCACTGCCTCCTTCAAGGATGGGGCAGCTCTGCCACTTGCACATCAGTGCTTTAATACAAATCTAGACCAATCCAGTGCTCATTCAGGAGCTAATGTTAAAGTGGTCCAGAGGCATGTGGGTGATCCAAGTTCTGCTGCTTAGGTACATCTCCATATCCAGAGAACAAGATTCTACTATCCCTGCTGTAGCAGCCCCACGGGAGCTAAAACCTGCCTCAGGCAATCTTCTGGGAACATCTCCTGTGTTCAGATCCTCTTTCCCTGCTTTGTTTCCATCCCACAGGGTATCTGCATACATAAGGGCTGTGCTTGCCCTCCCTTGCCCTGCCAGCTCCCAGGATGTGGCTGTTTGCCCCTGAATGCACCCAGCCCAGCTTCACAAACCCAAGAATTAGGTGAGGAACAGCATCGCTGTACTCAGCCATGGGCTGCTGAGGGTGCTGCCCCTGCAGCTGGGAAACACTGAAACACCGGGTAGGAAAGACCATCAGGAGGCCATCTAATCCAAACCCTGGCTGCACAGAGGGCAGGTATTGATACCTGCAGTAGCAACTCTGTTTTGTTAATCCGAATTCTACTCAGTGGGGCAGACAAGTACATATTAATTTATCGTCAAATTTGATTAAGACCTATTCTTAGAGATATGTTAATATTATTGGGGATAGGGGTAGTTTCAGACTACTTAATTGCAGGGAAACCACGTTTTTCATTTAAAACAATATGAACATTTCAAGGAAATGTTTGCCATAGACACATTGATTTCTAACACATAAGTAACATACTCTTATTATGGGAATTGTGAAAAACAGGGCTGGAAGGCGTCTGTAAAGAGCTTGCATCTAACCGCTGCTCCAGGAAGGATTACTTGCTAAACTATCACCTAACCTACCTCCCAAAATCTCTGTTGATCTTCCCACGATCTTTACTTCACCCTGTAGTTAAAGGTGTTTTTCTAAACCAAAGCCCCATTTTCTCTTTATTCACTCTCATTAAGAACTTGTTAAGCAACAATTTGCCAGGTTTAATTTAGGTAAAACTTCCTCCTGCCTGAGGGAAGATATGAAACTTGCTTTGCACCATGAAAGCAGCTGATCTGCGGGTTGTTTTTTGTTTGTTTGGGGTTTAACTGAAATTCTGAGTTTCACATCTTCGGTGATTCGTGTTAGCTCCCTAATCCTCTCCCTAACGATGGGGGAAGTGCCCAGCCTCCCCTGCTCCTCCTCTCCGCGATTTACGAGCCCTTCAGGCTGTGAGGTCTCTGACCAGGGTCGATTTAATCAATCCCCTACCAACCACCCACGCGTATCGTGGCTTGAGCTTCGCTTGATATATCGCAGCGTGACAAGAGGTAAAGCTGGGATGGAGAAAGCGGATCGGATTGACAGCTCCCTACCAGCAGTGGGTAAAGGAGAAATTCCCGGAGATGGGGAGGAGAGAGTGAGATAAAAAAGAGATTAAAAAGAAAAAAAAGCCCTACAGCTGTCTGAAGCTGTACATTATGAATTAACCCCCAAACCATCTTCCCCAGGGCAGCAGTGGCCGTGTCCAGGGAGGGGCGGGCAATGCCGCTCGCTCTGGGGTGCGGGCGCGGCTCCGCGGCTCCGGTGAGTAGTAACGGGTACAGTTCCTCGGCGGGACGGCCCTGGAAGGAGGTGGCGTGGGCTCGGTCGGAGGCGGGACCAGCGAGGGGGGACGGAGGGGAGCCGCTGCTGGTCCTCGGTGCTGAGAGAGGGAGCCGCGGTGCTCTGAGGGCGAGGAGCGGCGGTTCCGGAGGTGAGCCGGGATGGGGTGACCGGGGACAAAGGGTAGGGCAGCAGGAAGGGCAGCGCAGCCCCGAAACGGAGAAGCGGGTCTCGGGTTGCCCGTGAGCCGAGACTGGGTGGCTTCGTCCTCTCTCGTCGCTTAGGAAAAAGTGTATTTTTCCACGGGGAATTTTTCCATGAACTGCCCACGGCAGCGGTGGACAGCAGCCCGTAAATGCGGGTTGGAGCCGACCTGCCCGCGGTCTTGTCCCAGAATAGCTCTGTTCGCCTCCTCAGGAGCAGCGTCAGGGAGGGCTGCCCGGCTGGAGACGGATGGACGGGCGAGCAGCCGTGCTGCCCTCAGCTGGGACCCCCAGGCAGCTCCGACCTGCTCCATGCGGCTGCCGCGGCCGGTAGGAGCTCTGCAGACAGCAGGGACCGCGGTCCCGGCAGGCAGGGAGGTCTTCCCAGTGGTAATGAGGCATTTCGGCTGAGGCTTGTGAAAGGGAGCTTCTCTCGGATCCTTGCACAGCTTTGGGAGGGTTTCTGCTGAACAAGCAGAGCTGTTGCGGGGGGCTGGCGAAGGTGAGGTTAAATATAGTAGCCCCGGGGAAAGGGAGCTGCATGCGTGGTGCCAGCCCCTGAAAATTGCTCCATCGCGCCTGAGAATGGGAGCATCCCACTTGAGAAAGGACTCAGTCAAACCCTGATGCCGTGAGTCCGGGTGGGATGGCAGCAGCGCAGTGGAAGGAGAAAAGAGTTGGACGGCGTGGGGAAATGTGGAATTCCTCTCTGACAGCAGTGACGGGCTGGCTTGGGTGAGAGGGTGGAAAAACAGCAGAAGTGGTGGCAGAGGAGGATGCAGTTGGCCGGCATGCTCACAGGCAGACGTGCCCTGAAAAACGTTGGAGTCTGAGCAGGGGTAAGGTCTGAAGAAGAAAGATCGAGACTTGCAACAGAACTGTAGAAACTCTTTCTGTGGCAAGAAGGGAAAGCAAGCCCCAATGGAAGAGGTGTGAGAAAATATGTAATTCTTACAGTAGTAAGACTGCTAAAACTGCAGCTGTGGAAATAAGGTGAATTTAGAAACTTTGGCTAAGAGTGAACTATCCCAGTGAAAATAACATGTTGTTTCCTAGCATGCGAGAAGATGCTCGGAATAGACTGGATGTTGCTTAACCTGGAAGAAACCCTCTCCAGCTTCTGCTGAGCTCTGATGATTTTGCACTGTTTATTATTCACGGGGTTTGTTGCATGGAAGACAGGAGCAAATCTTACAAAACTCTAATTCCTCTTTTTTGGTTCTTGTAGCAATTCAGCAGCATCTCAAGTCTCTGTAGGAGGGAGCACTGACTAAGGAGTCATATGTGAAGGCCATCCTCTTGTTTGTCTGCACTTGACAACACAGAAATGGCAGTCATCCTTGAGGGCCTGAGTGTAATGTTGGGTGAAGAGCAGTCTGCCTGCCATGAATTAGTGTGTAGTTCTGGTAGCCGTGCCCCAAGTTCTCCTTCTTGCAGGATTTCTACTGGCTCTCAAGGCACTGTCTCCATCTGACAGTGGCTCTAATTAAGTTTTATCTTCTCAGAGGTATCTAGGGGCAAGTTCAGTAGCTGTGGACTGGGGAGGCTTTGGTGTGGAATTTGGTGTTACCACACAACTTTCAGTGATACTAGGATGCAGACCCTGGCTGCCTGTTCTTGCATCTCTCTCCCTGTGCCAGTATTTGTGCCTATCTCACCCTGCAGTGGAGCAAAACCAGTTCTGGGAGCTAAAGAAGAAAGGAAACCAAATTCTGCATCAGAATAGACTTTTTGGTGCTTTAGCTTTCAGGGCCAGTCACAGCAGGGTCAGAGGAGCACCAAGGAAAAGCCTGAGGAGGCAATCGAGTATTAGTTACCCAGTTAGTTACCCACTGCCATGGTTTTGTTGCATCATCCACAGATACTTTGGCATGAGGTGCTTATGAGTAATTCTACTTCCATCTTACTTTTGCTGCAGTTGTTTGGTCATTAGTATAGAGACAAGGGACTGTGTTCCAGTCATAGTTACCATATAAACCCATGCTTGTTCCATAGATAGAAGGGAGACCAGAGAAGAAGTATATATGGCTGGATAAGCCTTGTTACCAAGCACTGTTGTGGCTCCATTATGTGATGGCAGGAGAGGTTGGGGACACCCCTGTTGTCTGCTTTGACAGGCTCTCAGTAAATCAGCATAGCTGTGCTATCATTTAGCTTCCTAAAAGCTGCACTTTCCATGCTGTTAGAAGCTTGGACTCTGTCATTTGGCTTTGGGATCCCTTTCTCTGCTCTCATTTGGGGTTTGTTTTTTCTCACAGGCAGTCCTGACCAAACAAACACACAAACTCCTTACGTTGCTGAGCTGTTCAGATTCCAGAACAGATTCAAAAGTTCATTTTGTGTAGTGCTTTCACTGGGAAACAGGTGATTCGTTAGCAACTCACTTCTTTGCTTTTCTCCTCTGGCTTTTACAATTACCTTAAACTGGGGCTGGGAACTCTGCTGAAATACAGTCTGCTGGAGCTTCAGATTATGGCATTGTGAACCAATCGCTCCCCTGTGAGCAAAGGATTAAGGATAAACATGTTAGTATTTAAATTTTTTCTATTCGAAGGAAAGTGTTCACATTGTGTTCACATTCTTCATTTATGTATAATTGCACAAAACCCCCCATCTGTGCAAGATATATGGATTAATATCTCCCAGTCTTTAATATGTTCAGCCTTGCAGTGGCTCTGTCAGATGGAAAAGCACTTCTTCCTTATTCACAGGAGGAAGGTTGTGTTAGAGAGAGAAAAACAGCCCCTGAGATCATTGAGGAAATTTAGACATTGATTTCCTTATGGCTTCAAGTAGGAGGTAAAATTTTATGTTTGGATTTTAAATGACCTGTTCCTTGGCCTTCAAGAAAGCTGTTCCAGATCAGTAAAATAAATAGAAATCCTCTGAATCCATGTGTAGTCTACTGTTGGAACATCTTTCCTCTCCAGTATGTCTCTGGATTTTACAAACTAAAAGTGTAGTACAGATTAGAAGAAGGGAAAGTCACTATATATCAGTCTATTGGGCTTGAAGCGTTTAATCATTAGTATGATCTGATACACTGTATTTCTTTACTTGGATGCAACTGGGCATCCGGCAGCATTAACAGCTGATTGCCTTGTAGAATAGGACGGCATCCTCAGCACGTTTGCAATATCCGCTATGAAGCCCTTGCATAAGCTTGTAGGCAGCAGTAATACTGGTGATTAACAAGGTTTGCGCACTTGCTGACCAGGCGTAGTTCTGACTTCCATGTTCCCACAGTCTCCTTGTATGTGCACATTGTTCCAAAAAGCTGCTCCTTTTCTAGCCATGTGCCAGTGTTTTACTGAGTGGTGAGGATTAGAATAGTATTTAGACTTCAATTTTATACGCAGCTTCTAGTCCTATTATACAATGAGTGTGAATGTCTTTCTACAAATACAGTAATAGGAAACTACTATTTGAAAGCTGCTGGTGGCAAAGGGCTGTATCAGTTTGCTAGCTGATCTATTGCTAGCATCTGTCCCTTTTGTTTGTTTCTACTTTCCAGCCAAGTCCAGCCTTCTTTTTATTTTAAGTATTGATGAGGGGGTTATGTTGTCTGTTTCTTGAAAGCTAAAAGCCGTGAGGTACAAAACCTACTCCTTTCAGTTAAGGAAGACCTAAACACTAAGCTCTACAAAAAAAGCATTGTGAAACTTTTCCTGAAAAGGTACTTAATAAGATGGTCCTGTATTATTTTGGGTAAAAAGAAAGAGATCAGTCTGATTATGCACTCTAGCTGGGTTCCTGATGTTGCCAGCCTTTCCCTGTCCAGGCCTGTCCATAAATGCTCCTCCTCTCCTTTGTGCCACACAGTGACCCTGGCATCTTTCCTCACTCCACTGCACTCACCACATTGCTTTGTGCTTCCAGTGGGACATGATGTACCCTTTGGAAAGGCCACCATGGTTCCTTGGTAGGCTGCGATCATGTGAATAAGGCAGTGGAACAGGTTGCCCAGGGAAGTTGCAAATGCTCCATGCCTGGCAGTGTTCAAGGCCAGGTTGGACAGATCCTTGGGTGACATGGTTTAGTGGGAGGTGTCCCTGCCCACAGCAGGGTGATTGAAACTAGATGATCTTGAGGTCCTTTCCAACCATAACTATTCTATGATTCTGTGAAAGGCTTCATACAGACTGACCTGCATCTGCTTCCATATAATCTGTATCACAGGAGGAGACCCAAAAAGCATGGTGCCAAAAGTGAGTCTTTTGTCTACCTCTCTGCTGCAGGCTGCCTTATTCCAAGTATTTCTAAAGAGCACCCTTGACCATAACTCTCCACAGCACATAGTAACAATTCAGAATATCACTTCCTACTTACTTTTCTTGGCAAATGTGGAAACATGAAAGAGCAAAGGGATAAAAGCAGAGGGACAGCGCAGAGCAGTGTTGTGTATGGTCTTTGTACTGAGAGATGATGCATACTCTGCTTTGACAACTTGTGTAATGTGTAGCTCTGTTTTTTTCCTACTTTGCTCCTGGTGAAAGCTTTGCAAGCTTTTGTTTTCCACTGTGCTTGAAAGGAAGGAAATGCGCACCTGTAACTGCCCTGAAACACAGCGACTGGCAACTGGGATTTATGTAAACTTTTCAGCAGCCATTTTCAGGTTTTTTTGGTTATACTTTAGGGTGCCTTAACACCAAGTGTATTTGATGGGAATAAGCCACTGGTTATTATAAATTCTCTTAGCTCTAGATTCAAGCTTAATGTGTTTAATTTGGTGCACCAAATGATATTTAAAAATCTACCTCGACAATTCTCCTTTGACATTAGTTTGAGACTTTAAAGGTTGCATGTATTTTCTTGCGACTTTTGTTTCCAGTGGCTTTTAGAGGAAAAGTTATAGGTCCACCCCCCAAAAAAACAGAGCTACACATTACATTGTCACGGCCTTCTGAGATAGATAAAAGCAAGGATTAAACCATGTCAACAGAGAAGGATGGAATTATGGCTTTGACTTTCTTCATGAAGCAGCAGTAAAAAGACTCTGAATTTTTCTAATGCTAATCTGGGTAAACTTGATATCAGGGAGCATATTTAACTAAGCATTTAAGGCCAGCACTTAACCTGGCCTGTGTAGAAATGCTCTAAACTTCTGCTGTACCACCCTCAGTGAACTGCAGCCCCATCTGCTGCATGGCAACTCTTGAATGGCATGCTCTGTGCCTTGCTGTGCCAACAGCATATTGCTTCAGCAGTGGTTAGCTAACCATTGGGGTTGATGTAGGAGGTGGCATCTGTCAGCATGTGAAGGTCACTTTCTGGGATGGATGTTGTGGTTGATGCTGGGATGTGACACACTGTCCTGCACAGAAAGTACTATACTAAAGGTACTTGAAAATAACAAGTTTATTCCATGGTGTGTGCACCACAGTAAATGAACTCAACAGATCTGCCTCCTGCCCCATGGGACAGTGCAGTCTGGTTTCTATGAGGGAGGACCTGGCTCTTGACTCTCATTGCTGTCATACCTGTTGCTAAATCATCTCTGTGTTGTCCCAGTGAAGTCTTGAAGTGCCTCTTTCTGACAGGGCCAGGAAAATCCTTGCTCAGAGCTCATTCATGTTTGTTTTGCTTTTTAGACACAAAGCATCTCTAAAGTAAAAACATGAGTGAATTTTAAACAAACACAGTTGCATGTTTGCATTGGTGTGGCAGTCATTTCTGTGATTGTGGTCATTCCTCCTGCTTTGTCTCATCAATCAAAATTGCTAGATGAGACTTCAGTGGTGTATTACCATCAGCTATCTTGTAGCTTCTGGTAAGACATGATAGGAAGATGACATAATAGGAGGCATTATAGAAGAAATAGAGCTTTTGCTCTAGCTCTAGAGGCGCTTTCACTGCCCTGGAGGAGCCTATGGTTTCCCTGGTGCTTTTGCCGTTGTTGCTAAAAAAAAACAGCTGTTGTAATCTTTTGCACTTATTTACTGCCTGATATATCTTTCTTGTTCAGTGGCTGAGTATCTCTAACAGAAATCAAACTGGGATGTTATTTCCTCACTGTTCATTGGGGAGAAGTAGTGAGGGAGATCTAGTGCTCTCTTAAGTGCTTGCCCTCAGGTTTGTGCTTCGATTGAGCTGTTCTTTGTAAACTAAACCACCAGAAAAGCTTCGTATTTCTTTTGTGGGTGAAATGTTCTGCCTTCGGTTCTTGGAGGAACCCCTGTTTCATTTGGAAATTTTCCTTAGGTTGGCTTAGCTGCAACACAAAGCCTTGCTTTCTGAAGGAGGTAGGGGTGGATGGCAGTGTTGGGGCATCCTTGTCCTTACCTTCCTGCTGAATGGGTAGAGCCCTTTCATGTGCTAAGCAGATGTTAAGATAGAGTAAGGTGTCAACAGGCTTGAGCAAGTTATAAAATGAGTTCTCTGGAAGGTGAAGCCATCAGCGCATTGTTTGTGAGCCCTTTGTGGTTGGAGCAGGTAAATGATGGCACAGTAATTCTTTTTCTTTGTTTGTTAAACAATTTTTAAATAATTATTCTGGGAACTTTTGGAAGCAGATGTTACCACACAGGGAAACAAATACGTGAGTCAGTCAGGAAGTCAGTAAACTTGCCCACTATAGTGTTTTATATCCGGTTTTGTTTGCACTATGTAGTGAAGGACTGTTCATCAGCTGGTAATCCAACATCCAAATCCAGATTTCATCCTTACAGGAAAAAACCCAACAACTCAGAGACTTCTCTGTATTTAAACATTGCAGGGTACTCTGTATTAGGCATAGCTGACAAGGTGTGCGAGCCAGATGTTGCAGGGGTAACCTGTGTGAATAGGTCTTGTGCTAGTTCCATCTGGTTCCAGCCAACTCCAAACCAGACAAAACCAGCCCATTGCATATCAAAACTGCAACTGGTCAGAGCAGCAGACAGTGCTTCTGTTCAAACATATTGAAGAAAGCTGTTAGGGACAGGAGTCACAGAAAGAAGACATGGGAGGAGGCGCAGGAGGAGACACAGAAGGGCACATGAGAGGACAAATATGGGAGGACAAATGTGAGGATGAAAAAAGGAGACATGAGAGGTCATAAAAAGGACATGAAAAAGTGACATGGGGCAGGAGGTGCAAAAGGACGTCTGTGAGGACAAAAAAGGAGACACAAATCAAAGATGTGAGGAGACAGGAGGAGATGTGAGAGGAGATACAAGGGAACATGTGAAAGGAGATTGGAGTCATGTCTGTAGTCATGATAGTAGACATGTCTGGAGTAAAGGGTGGAAGAAGTGGAGAAGACATGCAGAAAGGGATGCTGTTGGGCTCATGGAGGGAGATACTCTCTTGGAAGGAAGCACTTTGTGCTGGAGGAGATACCCTTGAGGCACTGCAAACCATGCTGGGGCAGGGACACACCTGAGGGACTGTCACCCATGGAGAACCTGTGCCAGGGCAGCACGGATGGGCTGCAGGTTGTGGATGACTTATGCTGGAGCAGAGAAGCAGTAAGAAGCAAGGAGTAGTGGGGGAAATGTGAGATGACAGGAACAAACAAAAGCAACTGTCATGTACTGCCCCATAGCCTCCTGTGCCTGTTGCCTCACTGGAGGAATTGGGACAGACTGAATGTAACCTAGAGTTGAAACAGGATAGAAGAGAGGAGAGGTGTTGTGCTGAAGATGAGCCTGTGGAGAGAGGAGGAAATGTGTTTCCCAAAGTGTTGTTTAATTTTTGGTTGATGCTTCCCCATCCACTTCCCCCCCCCCATATCTGAATTGGTAATTAAAAGTTTATGATAATTTGAAATAAATTAAATTCTCTGAGCCAAGAATGCTTTGCCTGTTGCAGTCTGTTAAATATGATGGGATGTAATGTTGTTTAGCAGTGGCATGGCTAAACAGTACAAACTCCATGTGGATGTAATCTGTGCAGAGTTTCCCCTCTCCATATGTGAGACTGGTGTTACCCCTGTATTGCTGTGTCAGTGCTTTGGTATTTTCCCAAGTAGAGCTTTCTAGAGGGGAACCAGCACCAGCCAGTTGCAGGCATTCACTGTCGGTGACGTTTGAACAAGTTGTGTGGGCAAAAGCCATAGAATAGATGCAGTTTTATTTCCAAAGCATTATCTTCAGGCTGTAAGATTCATTGTGGAGCAGAACTGGAGCAGACGTCTGCCATTAATGTATTATTTCTGCAGGGTGAAATTGCATGGCCATCTCTTTTTTCCCCCATTCCCAAGGTCTTTGCTAGTTTCTGCTGCAAGCCTAGCAGCAACTACGTTGTGTACTGCAGGTGTAATGCAGTTAAAATAAATCTCACTCTTTCACTCTTCTTCCTTCCAAACATGGGTGGAGCAGTAGAGAGAAAAGGGAGAGCAGAGATGGAGAGGAGGTGGTGGGGTCTTGTTATTTCTTGTAACTAAAAGGAAAGAACATGTGTGTTACCCTTCTAGAGTCCCAAGGAAAATAGAGGGTATGGAGAAGAATGAAAGGTCACTGTAATATGGCTGTTCCCAGGCACACAAGTGCCTGGTGCTACCAGCTGGATGACGTCTCATTGTCTACCCTCCAATGCAGTCTCTCTGAGGGACTGCAGGTGTGTTGAAAACTCATAGGATGACAAAGAAGAAAATAAAAGAGAGAAAAAACTATCAGTGGAGATTTTTCTTGTTCTTGTTTTTTTTCCCCCCACAACTGAAGAGTGATTAATCTGAAATGGAAAATTCTGTTCTGTTAAGCTGACCCACAGCTATCTGTAGCAGGCATAATGGAGTTCTGTCCTATATTCTGCATGTTTTTGGTTCGTCTCCCAAAACTTCTGGTTTCACTGTTGGATTGGATTGGTTTTATTTCTTTTAAATTGTGTAAACTTTTACCAAAAGGGCAGCAGAGATTAAAGCAGAAAGGACACCAAAAGGTTTTGCAGTTCTGGGACTTTTTTTCATTATTTTCTTTAAAGAACATGTTCCTTGTGAAACTTTACCGGTTTTTCTTCATTAAGAGCCTGGCACCACTTTGACGACACAGGCTTTGAGGGAGGCATTGGCACATTGATGACAGTGGCCTTCCATTAGGCTGTGCCTTGACACACCTTATTTCAGACTGCTAAAGGCTATTTGTGGGAAATAAACTCAGCTCTATTCTTCCATTTGCTGAAACGTATCTCTTTATGGTTAAAACTATATGTGGGCTTGGGGTATGGCCAGGACAGTCATACTAGGCTTGTAAAAGGAGAAATAGCACTGTGTATCCCAACTTAGATGCCTGACAGGAAGGTATGTATATAGGTGCCACCCTACACTTGAGTCTGGCACTGTGGGTAGAATAGTTGGGGAAAGAGAAGAACGTGTCTTTTGAGCATGATTGCTGTACTGGAGGCTCAGCAGTCATAGTGTTCAATTCTCTTTCACAAAGTGTGAAAGGGTTTTAAAGGGTGAAAGATGAGAAAAATATGTTTGTTTTTTTGTCTTGTTTTTGTTTTCCCATGAAGAAAAGTGTTAAGTTCTCTAAACCTAAAGTCTTGAACATAAAATTAATAGCATGGTCAAGAACTGAGGTACTGTGTGAAGGAACATAATGAACACTACCATGTTGTGGAGCTTTGTTGCAAATATGGGACACAAGGTGATTATTGGGGAATAAATGGAAGGGAAACAAGTACCATTCGGTGCTTATGGGAGATGAGACCTCTGGACAGGAACAGGAGACAGCACTGGGGTTTTATGTGAGTTCTCAGTTTTGGGAAGGCTGGCTTCTCCTCTTGGGAAATGAAAAAACTCAGAAGCAGCTGTGGCAGTCACTATGAGGTGACAGGTTCAGTAGAATGGCAGTAAACTGGAGGGCAGAAGAGAATCTAAAATTGCAGTATCTGGGATTCTCTGTGCACCTGTGTGGTCTGAAAATAATGGACTAATGTGAAAATACAGACTGATGAAGATAAAATGGAGTAAGTGCTGTATTTCCTTAGAAGTGTCTAACACTGTGTGCATCCAGAGAACTAAGGGTCAGTCTTGGTTTGTGATAAACAAAGGAAAAGGTTTGACTGTTTTATTTCTTGAAGGAGAGTAACCTTTGCTTGAAGACAATTTATCATACCAGATCCAGCAGCCCAAGAGAGGTGAGACTGCTGCTGCACCGTGTACAGACAGTAGTGAGACTGAAGATGTATTCAGCAGACACACACACAAAACACCTACATACACTCTATATCTATGTACCTATCCATGGCTGGCCACACAACTGCCAGGCAGATACTTGGAGGACCCACATGAACATAGGCAGTACTGACAGCCTCATCCTTCTCCCCTCTATGGCTGGACAGGATGGAAGTCCACAAGTGAGAATACGCATAGATGTTTCCCTCCAGCAGCGGCTTAGACTGCAGATATTCACACTCCAGTATGCACATGAGTACACAGAATTGAAAGCTCTCACCCAGGAAAGAGTCAGAAAGAAATTTAATAAGACAAGACAGCCTGATCAGGCGTAAGGCATCACCAGATAAGCGTACTGATCAGCAGGCTATTTACCTGCATCTGGCCCTTGTCATCTGCTTACTTCTCTATTTTCCCACTCTTGTTCCTCCCAAAATCATCAAGTTAAGGTCTTGCCCAGCCTTTGGGTCCTAAATATAGTAAGACCTGTGTAATTCCAACCTGTTCTTCCCCTGCACCCCATAATATGTCCCACCCCTGAGCTGTGACCCCCTTACTCCAAGGGGTTATCTAGAGAGTTGCTTCTGGTGATGGGTTTCATGCCTGACAGCCCGGGGATGGGCCTAGACACAGTGCTTGCTCCTGTAGAGTCCTTAATGTGGGATCCTGCCTGCCATTGTGCTCCTCTAGGCTTGGGCAGATGGGACTTTGAGGGGCTGATGGCCCCTGTAATAAACCTGGCAGGGTTCATTTGGGTTCCCCCTCCTTCCACTGTTCCTTTATATGTTTAGTATATGTACAGATGAGCTTTGTCACATAACCTTGCAGCCTGAACATGGGCTGTGTTTTCTAACAGAGCCCTGTGGGCATGGTGACAGGGCATGAAGAAGCCAGGATGCTTTTTTAAAGGTGTCTTACAGGCGTAGTTGAAGCACACTGGCATGAAGGAGAGTTCATCATGTGTCTCTGCCATAGCACTGTCCCAAGGCTCGTGGTCTGTTGCCTTCCCTGTCAATATATTTTTCTTCTCTCCTCCCCTCCAGATCACGACTGTCGTGGGAGAGCAGGTTCTGATGGGAGCAAGAATGCTCAGGATGCCCATCTGCCTCCTAAAACTGACCAGGGTGGTGCTGAGCCACAAGCGCAGGGCTCTGTTTATCCTTGCCTGTAAGTTCATGTCCTTTGCATCCATCATGTTGTACTGGAGAATGGTGGAGGACCCTAAGGGCAGAGGCCAGCTCTACAGCTTGCCTGTTGAAGTCCACTGTGCTAACTCTGCACCTTCTCCACATGCCATTGTTGGTGGACCCCCCCCTTCCTCAGGGAATGTGTTTTTTGTGGAGACATCAGAGCGAACTGACCCAAGTTATCTGTTCATGTGTTCTGTGGAGTCAGCA
>JASSUY010031632.1:17065-30103 GCA_032466535.1 Forpus xanthops | reverse complement strand
TGTCCCTGCCCATAGCAGGGGGGTTGGAACTAGATGATCCTAAGGTCCTTTCCAACCCTAACTATTCTATGATTCTACGATTCTATGATTACAAGCAGTATTTGAAGTATAACCTTTAAATTAAACCTACTAGATAATAAAGCTGTTTTATCCAAGACTTTCTCACTCAGCTGTGTCCTGTCTTTTAAACCTCCAATGAAAGCATTTAGCTATTGGCTATATTTAAGCTCTAAAAGCTTTCTACCTTATAATAGTGACAGAAAGTTCTGTCTCTGTCAAAGAAAAGTTCTGATGGTCTGAACAATATTCCAGTGATGGGCTGCAACAGCCTCTCAGACTACAGCTGAAAGTGATACACTGCACTCCATTTCAGATGCTTGATTTGATTCTCTTGAATGAAGTCACACACCTTCCCACAGGCAGAGGAAGAATTCACTTGGGCGAAGGAGGCTGGTTTGTTTGGTTTTAATTCATTATTCTGTTTTATGCCACTAAGCACAAAGATGAACATTTTCAGTGCTATCTCACCCAAGCTCCTTTTCAAGAAAAAGAAAAACAATGTAAAAAGAAGCACAGTTTAGTGTATTAATAGCTTTATAAGATATATGTGAAAAGTGTTGATGGAAAATGAACTTTGACAACAAAGATTAACACTACTGTCCTGAAATGCTGTATTGTTCAACATAGTAGTTACAGTCGGACATACTTGAAGTTTTCAGTATACACATTCCTACTTTGTTTTGTACCGTGTGTTGAGTACAATACTTATATACTTCAAAGGGGTGAATGGTGAGTAAAGGGCCAAGAGAGGAAACAACATAATGGATGCTAAAAAAGTTACCAAGGGAAAACAAATTTATGAAAGGAAGACCACAATGAATTAATAAATATGCACTTAGATGCAGACATTCCTGCGTCACACATTTCTTGAGCAGCAAACTGATGGAGACTAGGAAAGTTTTCTGGGATGTATCACTGTGTGTCAGCCCTTTTTTTGCCCTGGTCCCTAGGCAGCTCATTTTGGTCATTCTCCAAGACAGGATACAGGACTACACCCATTGGATATCAATATTACAGCTCAAAACATTCTTAGCTGCAGACAGTTTTACTTCTTACGCACAGTAAGATTTTTGCAGAATGCTATCCCATTTGGTTTAGGCCCACTAAACCAGATCTTGTTCTTCATCTTTGCTGTAGCTTTACTATCCCTTAAAACTCACTTCAGAAATTAATAGGTATAGTGAGCTAGGCAACAACTATTAGACTGCAATCTGTGAGTAATTTAAACCTTATGGTCATAATGAAGTTTTCAGAACTAAAACAAAAGCACAATCAATGTCACAAAACACTAGAGTTGTCTCCTTTTATCTGTATTTGGAAGGAGAAATAAAAAGTGGCTCTTTGCAAAAGAGCTATGGATATTTTTCCTTAATAATACTGTTTTTTTGTGATTTTGTTTGTTTTTTGTTTTGTTTTGTTTTGTTTTTAATTCTTACAACTAAGATTTGTGTAAGAATCCACATAACCTGTCCTCAAATACCCATAGAATATCACTACATAAACCAGGAATGATACTTGAGGTAACCACATGAATTTGCATTTTAAAGGTCATGTAGACGACAAATAAAAGTCATAATTTCTTACAGAGTAACATTATTGATATAATAATTGCTATACTGTCTCTTTTCATATTTAATTCTAAACATTTAGTTTATACATTTAAGTTTCTCAATTAAATAACTTGTTTAATGGGTCCTCATTATCCTTTATAATCATTCTTACCCAAATGAGTTCCAAACGCCTGCCCAGCCCAGTACCTCATCTCTTGAGGATGGCCAGCAGAGAACGCCTAGAAAAGCATTCCAGGACAGAGGTTTCAAAATATGCTGGATTCTCTCTCAGCTTCCAGATTTCTACAGTTTATAGACTTTCTAAGGCAGATTAAATATTAAATATCAGTATTGAATCTTTTAGTTTGAAAGTTATATTTAATAGCTCTTGATTGCTTTTTCTTTCATCAATTTTTGTGATAATTTTAGAACCAGTTTAATGTCACAACATTCTATGTCAACATGATCCACGCTATCCAGTTCTGTGAATAGACATCCACTTCATTCCATTTAATTATTACTCCCTCCTTTCTTTTTATGAGAAACATTGCTTGTTTTCTTCACTGCAGTCCTAACTTTACAGTCTTTTATCATATCTCCCATTCAATGCTCTCTCTTCCAGGCTGGAGAGTCCCTGCCTATAAAATTATTCATCATAAAGAAATGATTCCATAATTCTGTTGATTTCCCTTCTGTCTTTTCCAGTTCTACTACTCTGTTTTTAGATGAATGATCCTGACAGCAAAAGATAATCTTATAGATAAGGTATTAGACTATGGTTCTGGAAAAAAGGTCTACATTCCTGTTTGTGCCATGGATTTTATGCATTATTCAGTCTTCTTGTCTGCTTAATTTTGAGTAACCATTCACCATTAAGGGAACATATTCTTCAGAAGCCAAGAACATTTCTGCTCCCAGCATGTAGAATATGACTACTACAGGATGATTTGATTTTAACTAATATTTAAATAACTCAGGGGCTGGGGTCAACTTGGTTATTTTTTAAATTAATTGAGACTCTCACTTCCTTGGGTCAGACCCTTAAAAATCCTCAGAGGTATTTCTGGTTACCTCATTTCTCCAGTGTTCATCTCAAAAAAGCTTTAGAAAAATGTCATTTACAATGACTTTGTACTTAGCCCAGAAAATCAGGCATTCCAAATCACTGCCACACTTATGGCTATTAATTTGACTTCTGCTTTTAACCTGCATTTGAGGCCACTTTGCCAGACACTGCAGAACTGTGATGACAACACTGTACCTTCAGAAGGAGACATATTTAAGTGTCTATCATTTTTTTTAACAGCAACTTTTCAGAAGCTGATTTTCCACTGTTAATAATTCCAAACTATGAGAGAGCTTGTGATAAAAATGGAGTTGTATGGATGATTATGCAAGTTAATTTCATCTTCTCGTTAGTTCATACACACTTGGGTATTATACAGGTGTAAAAATCAGAGAAGCAAACAGTTCTCACATTCCATGTTGCTGGTGAATTGCTTTTCTAAATAAGAAGAACCCATTGCTTTCTCCTAATACAGAAGCACTGTTTAATACTTTATTTTATGCCGTAAAAATGGGTAATGCTGAGAAATCTAGAGGGAAGGCTGGATTTATTTTTTGTTAACGTGTGTCAGTTTTGCCAGTGATACCCACTGATTCCTGACACTCGATCATCCAAATGGAATTTATTGCATCACCTTGCAATGCAGACCTGTCATTTATGAACAATAAGAAGGTTTTAGCTTTTTTTTTCCTTTCCTAGATTTATTCCTCCTGAGTAAAAACAGAAGCTTCAGCAAGACCTCATGTGGCATGATGCCAGAAAGGCAAACAAGATGATACCAAATTAAATGAAAGAGCAGTTGAACTTCAAGCCCTGTATTAAAACAGGTCTTTCTAATCAGTGGATAGTGTCTCTGAATCACTGTGCCTTGCCACAGAGCCTTCAGCATCTCGGCTGGAGTCCAACAAGCCCTAAGGCCTTGTTCACACTCACAGATTCAAACAGAATTTATACACAAAACAAAGAGAAAAATCCACAGCAGGAATCAAAAACTGCTTATGAATTTTGTGGGGTATTTGCAGTATTTTCCAATGTTCAGTGCTTGGTGCACTCAGTTAGGGCAGGGGAATTCTACACAATTTGTTTTTCTATATTTCTTAAGCATTTATTTGCATGTACATTCAAATAAGCTGTGTCATAATATCAGAACATGTCCTAAATATTAAACTCCTGCTTATTTAATTGGGAATAAGTTTCCAGAAACACTTAAAATTATTCATAATAATTTAAAAATGTCAGTGAAATACATGAGAAAGGTTTATATTTAGCTGGTTTCTCTGGGGATGTATAACTTAAGAGGTTTGTATTGTTTCACTGTTTTCATGATTCCCCAGGCAAGCCAGCACACCCAGGTAGAGGTCCTACCGTCAGGTCCAACTCGTCCCTTAGAGACAAGAAGAAAACAAAACAATAACTTCTCTTGCACTAAGTGATTTCCTGGGTCACTGCAAAGAGGTTCCCACAGGTTTCAATAAAATACTCAAGGTTCTTTTTTATGGGTGGTAGTAAGGCACAACTAAGCTTTTTCTCCGGTTTGATCAGCAAATCACTTCTATCCACAGCAGCAACACAAGGCTAATGCATCAAAAGCTTCCAGTATTTTGTGCATTAAATTATGCAGGCAAGAAAGAAAACTGCATAGTAGCATCTTCCAAGGATGACTGCCCTCCTCAAATACTCACTGCAACCTAACATTGATGTGCCATAGTTTGAACATTCTATTTTCCTGGCTTGCATTTAATTTGATTTTCCACTTAGGGACTGACTGCACTTAATCAATTCATGTAAGCCCCTCTCAGTGGCAGAAGGAAGAAGCCTCCAAAATTCATCAGGGAAAAGTTAATGAACTTATTAGACCTGAGCATCTCCCAGATATGGTCCAGTAAAGTCTTATTTCATTTTTAAATGAAAAATACTGAAGCAAGGACTATTTCAAGGAAGTCATAAATAAATAAATAAAGTACTGTGGATGACTGGGTACAGACCTATAAATGATAAAATAGCCCAGGTACAGTCTTATATGAGTTAAAAGCTGTGATACAGCATGCATTACAAATGAACTGCACTGAGAATAATAGTGGTATCCATTCATTTTAGGTAATGAAACAAAACAGATCCTATAACAGAATAACTACTAGCAAAATCACAGTGTTTTCCATGACTTATTCTAAAATTACCCAGACAATGAAGTTTTCAAGATAACTTCACTTGCAAATGTTGCTGACACTATTTACTATTTCCAAGTATATTGTTTACCACACTCTATGTATCAATAACATTCATATTTGTTGTTATTTTTTCAGACTTTTGCTTTTGCAAATAATTGTGCTTAGGCATAGAAAAGGTGCTTTTTATAAGGAATTTTCCTGACTTACTATGCATGGTTTATATATCCAGAAAAAATGTTTAAGCAATTCCATCACATTCCCAACTTCTGCTTAAAAATAATCCTATTCAAATTAAACTTTCCTTTTGTCCACACTATTGCTCTACAAGTCCAGTTATCAGGAGTCTTGTCGAACTTTTCTCTTTAACAAAAGAAAATATAAAGTTTGCATATATCTCTCTTTCACCATGACTGTACAAACAGAGTCTTTTAAGTAGCTGAGGTTTTGCCCTGCAAGATTCTGCACAAACAGCTGTGCATCATCTTCAAACAAGATCCTTCTTCAGGATAAAACTTGATGCAGAATTACTTTGTTCTACCATGGTTACATTTTATTATTTTAACTGATCACTACAAATATACCAGCTCTGCTTCCAAATCAAATTCACAGACAAAAGACACATTCTTCAAAGTCCTTCAGGAAAGCAGATAAAAATAATGTGATAAAAACCTAAACTGGATAAACCTCTTACCCTAAGTGAGGCATATTAGTTTTGTACTGATTTGCATTGATTTCTTTCTTCACTGATTGCCAGACTAGTAAGAAGTCAAGTTTTTCTGCTTCTCCTCAAATCCTTGAGTCTTCACAGCCCACAAAATATAACTTGCTTTGCAATAAACAGAAGATTGGGTTAGCTGCACTCTGAATCGACTTTATAGGAGATCTTCAAGTAAACTGTGATTCCATTTCAAGTTCTTTATGGATCTTTTTAAAGGTTTTTAGCCTTTTTCCATGACACCATACAGATGGCTTACAAAGCATAATTCTGGTGTCTATCAGGATTCTCTAACTCATGCACCATGCTGTGAATTTCCTTCCTTACTTGCATCTGTAGCTCAGCATATGTGTCAGTGCCTCACATCTTCTTGCTCCTGAGTGGCTCTTCCAAAGCTACCTTCCAGATCACTTGTACTTACTTGCTACTGATTACCTACTGTTACTCATTATGCATATTAATAGCAGTATTATTAATGGAATCAATAATAATATGACTGACAATTCTTCCAGAGATAAAGTATCTCTCTAGACTACTTTTTCATATCTTTCATATGCTCCGTAAGTGCAGCCTCTTCTTCTGGGGTACTACTTACCTTTCATTTTTGTCTATTTAGATGAAGAACATCTTGAAAATCTGTCAGTCTATATCTTAATTGCTTTCTTCTGACTATTATTGCACTGAAGATGCTTCCAATGTCTTCCTAATTTAAACCAAACAAATTTTAATTTCCCTTTCAATTTCAAAACTTATATATATACCTAGACTTCAGAATCATGGCCATGTGGATAACCAGAGAAGCACAAAAATATTTCCCAGTGTATCCATTGCCTGTTGATGTCCAGCATCAAAAAAGGTTGGGGACTTCATAACAAAAGATGAATTTATTCAACTATCTATTTTCATTTACCTGGCAGTGGGAACACTTACTGAATCAGTGTGAACACTCTAGTTTCTAGATATGATCTTCAAGAGGATTGATGTTCATAATCAAGAATAACAAAATCAAACTATACTTATGTACAAACAGCCTTTACCAGGCCAATGAGTAAATTTAGCTGTCCTGAAAGATTTAGTTATTTATCATATCATTATACTGAAATTTCTCTGATAAAACAGAGATGTGGCATATGTCCTAGACCAAATTGCAGGGATAATTATTTGTGGCACAGTTAAATAGTTTAAGTATATATTCTGTTCATGGGATAACACAATATTATTTGTGAGCTCATAATATACTAGAATCGGGCTTCATACAGTTATTTAAACATGGAGAGATGGGTTGATAAAATTGCATTGTAGGGACCATATCTACAATCCACTGAGGTTACAAGCAAAATTTCATCGAATTTTGGATTAGATTCCATGAGATCAGATCTCAGGACTTAACAAATGAAAGTTATTCTTCCTCCTTTGCCCTTCTTTTGGCAAAGAAAGGACATTAAAAAAAAATACCTATATGTTTTCACATTTGCAATACTAACAGACCAGAATATTGCCAGGAATGTGTCTTGTATCTACAATTTCCAGGTAAACTATTCACCTATTCAGACTGTTATATGTTTATTTAAACATATGAATATTTTTCTGACATCTCTTGATTTAGCTTCCCAGTTTGCAGCTCTTCACCTGCACAGTGTGAGGACTTTGCACCATTAACTGGCTCATCCTCTGATTCCATATTTGCTCGTGTTATGTATTCTGTATGTACCTACATACAAAATACACACATCTATCTTTATGCTCTCTAGATTACCAGATTCACTCACCCCTAATCCAGTTTAAATTTATTGTATTCAAACTATTATAAACCTGCTACCATAGGCACAGAAAGCTGGTTTTGACAACAAGGATTATGTCCATATTAAAAAACAATTTGGTACATATCAGGGAACCAGATACTGAGACTCTTCGTATTTTCATTGTATAAAGCTTGCAGAACTAACCTTAGAGGAGTTCAGTCATGCACTCACTTTGTCTTCCCACCAGACTAACCAAACTTCTGCCTTACACTTGCATTCCAAGGCTTGCTGAGGCTAATCCATGAACCCTTCCTTCTCCACCTGCAGGAACCTCTGCAGAGATCTCCAGGAAGCACCACACTATGCTTTTCTTTAGTTGAAGAAAATTATCTCGATAGACCACTGTTTCCTTCATACCACCCCTGCTTGTGTAAGGCCTGAGCCAAATCATGTGTCTTCCTCAGCAGCTAAACTCAGTAACTGCAACTTTCCAAAGCAGCATTGCCTACTAGTCTTCTCACACCCAGCAGCATCATATAGTCTGCTCTATCCAGGTGTGCTCCTGGCTTACCTTGTTGCTTGAGAAGTCGAGAGACTTCAGCAGCAAGGAATTTGGAATAGTTAGCAAACCTCTTCAGGTACACTAGCAGTTCCTCTCTGAATCTTCTGGAAGGTGAAGAAGGGCTGTAATTAACACAACTAATAAGAGTTTACAAGTAAGAGTACTTTCCCTGTAACTCTTGTGTTTCTATAACAAAATTTGCTATTAGACTAGATATTTGTATAACATCTTCACTTAGGAAAGCCTGCTGACACATGCTTTCTTTTTCCAGTTCTCCAGCTTTTTCATGGACAAAAAAGACTCCAAAAGATCTAAATTTGGGTTTAGTGTTACACAAACATGTACAAGGTGTAAGCTGCAGCAATTTTGGCTATGTGACAAAATGTCATCAAAATTTGACTGATGAATAACTAATACATGCATTGAAGGTAAATTCTAATTTCTACCCAGTAATTCAACTTATAAACAGTCTGAAAAATTTGCTGTTAGAAACATATAAGCATCAAACCTAATGAATGGTCTCTTAACTTTAATACTCCCTGAAAACTAGACTAAGGTATGGTAGAAAACCTTTCAGGAATCAGTGAATGTATAATGATTAATAGCAGAAATATTACAAAGTCCAATCAAATATCCTTCTAAAAATACTTCCTTTGCATCATTAACCTTGTCAGTCATTCCTTTAAATGAATCTCTGCTTAAAAATAATAAAAAGAAGGAAAAAAGGATATGTACAAGTGTGTATACCTGGAGTGACTTTATAAATTAATTAATTTTTGAAACTTCTGACTTTGATTAATGAGAACAAGACAGATGAAATATGTGAACTGAAGATATAAATACATCTTACCTATTTATGCTGCCATTTTTCAGGCTGTCTTTTCTGATGATCATTTAAAATTTAATACCCTATAACTTGCATGGAAACTGGCAACTTGAGGGTAATTATTTTTTTTTTAATCATAATGACAAGAACTTTTATCATTACTTTTCCGAATATAGTAGAATCAGTGAATCCATAGCTCTAATTCATGACACATCACACATATAGAAGTAGTACTTATTTGAAACTGTAAAATCATTTCAGCATCACCTAACTAAAGCTGGTGTAGGTCTTGAACCTTCTACTCGCCTACAAAGGTGAATCTTTCCATTTGTACTAAAGGGAGATGAACTCTGTTCAAGTACTCTACTGGGGCACCAAAAGAACATGCAGTTCATTACCCCCAGCTTATTATAGAACAACTGCATTAGTTACACTACACATTTTTACACTACTGTTAAAGAGAATGACAGATTCCAAGAACCACATCAGAAGACATAACATGATATTAGCATATGCAGTCAAAAAGGCAGAGGTGACTCAATTTCTAGGGCTTTATTTTTAATTATTTAAAATCGCTCTGACTCTAAAAAACGCTTAATATTTAAAAAAAAAAATAAAAAGGAAAAAACCCTGTCTCTTGACATCTTTGTTTCTCTAGGTACTAAACATCTGTCGTTTTCTCTTATGCAAAAGTAAATACTGAATTATTTTTAAGCATAGTTTTATCTTTAAAATTTCACTGTCAAAGCAACAGTGATACGAATAGGAACCTCTGAAAACTGGAGGTGCTGATTGGCTATGAAAGCTGGTACAGTGTTTGTAGGAAAACTTTACAGAGTTCTATTGTTCTTTAGACTATTACTTTTTTTTTTATTGTGATTCTGAATGTGATATATCAAGACTAAATCTACAATTCATATTCTATAAAACCTACGGCTAAAATTATTCTCATTAGCGACACAGATGGCAAAAACAAGTCTATATGGAAATCCATGAGAGCTTTCTATTTAATTTTCTGTGTCATTTTAAGAAATTCAAAGTCTTTCGGAAGGAATTTGGTATTTAAATTCCAGGGGCTGCCCAAATCCAGTAGCTGAAGATCAAACATTAGATAAAAAAAGAGAAATGAAAGATTTTGAGAGAGAAAAGTAGTTTGTGTTTCAGCCTTAAATGATCTTGATATCTGATAAAATGGAAAAGCTGAAGAAGAGATTAGCCATTTGAAAAATGACCATTTCAGAGCTGTTCATCGATTTCTTAAAGCTCTGTTCACTAGAATATATTTAAAGCATAAATGGCAAAGATTCTGCTGGTAGGTCATTGCTTGGATTCAAACTGCTTGTAGTCTGCTGCATCAGAACAGTAAAAAATACTGCCACCCCAGTAATAAGTTAGCATTTGCTATGACTGCAGCTGTCAGCTTGTGATGATGCAAGCAGGCAAGAGGGTTCTTACGTGCTGCATGTATGCACATCTAAAATTCTGTTGCACTTTACAATATTTTTGATATTGCTGAGGATGCCCGGAGGAGACTAGCTGAGGATTTTATTGTACAGAAAAATAATTATTTATGCAGTGAGGTAAAGACACATCAAAGGTCCAGCAATTAGGGCCGCATGCTCACAGCTACAGTGCCAATGCTGGATTCAGTGGTATGGGGAAACAAATATGGTGAAGGGAGAGGAGACAGCAATTTACTAACAGCGAATGACTGATCGCTGACATATTTGGATTGCTATATTATTCTATCAGGATCAGACGATTATTATTTTGTGGTCAGCTGGTAGTCAGAATATTTGATATGTTGAAGGCAGATGAGGTCCTAGAAGGCAAGAAATAGAAAGTATAATGATATTATTTGAAAAAGGACAGAAAAAAAAGAAAAGGAAACAAAATACAGTCCAGGGAATTAAGAACAGACAGCTTAACTTCACTCCTTAGGAGAGCTCCAGGATAAGTAATCAAAGCACACAACACCTGGGAGATTACAAGAAAACAAATGATTTCAAATCTTTTTTTTTTTATTATTTTTAAAGCAAATTTAAAAGCCTAGTGGTAAAGTGGGACAAAAATACATAAAACAAAGAGCAGGGATTGGATTTAGTTGCTTTAATACAATATTTGTTACCATGAAGGCATTCAAGACAACCGTACATGGCTGGCAGACCTGACTTAACTCCAAGGTAGATCTGCTGTCTTCTAGCTGACAGTTGGAGGACAGGCAGGATATTTACGTTGCCTAAAATGTTACTGGACACCCATGCATAGAGAAGTGAATTAATCCCAAATGTTGCAAGCCTTGACTTTCAACACAGATTTCCAGGAAATATCCTAGTGATAGAGCAGAGGCAGAAATGGCCTTATGACAATATTTGGAGAGCAATTACCTACAGACATTGTTTAACCAGAAGCACTGAAACACAATGGGTCCCAAATGGCTTTTTCATTGGCCTAATTGTGTGTAAGATTATCCAAGTTACTAACAGAAGCCAAACTGAGTTTATCAAAGCTTTGTATTATTTGCAAATGTGTCAGGTAATGCTTCCCCGCTATTCAGAATACCTGGAGGTCTGTGTTCAGTTTTGGGCTTGCCAGTACAGGAGAGAGATGGAGAGAGTCCAGGGAAGGGCCACAAAGAAAGTTAATGGACTGGAGAATCTCTTCTATAAGGAAAGGTAAAGAGAGCTGGGGCTCTTAGCCTAGAGAAGGCTCAGGAGAGATCTTGTTTATGGCACAACTGATACTGACCATGTTCCATCTTGCAAGGACTTATTTGTTGGAAGCAATGAATGCACTGCATTATCCCCAAAATTACTAAACAGCCTGTAAGGGCAATTAATTTTTCTGAGAAATTACAGTGTAGTTAATTAATCTGAGTTAAAGGTAATTAAAATTTTACTTCTTTAAGAAAAATGTAGGCCCATTTAGCATGTCAGTCTTTTTTTTTACTAATGATCTGAAAAGATGTTGTGCATTATTGACATTTATTTTTAAAAGCTGTTGAATTCCTGCATATAAGCCTTAGTTCAAGAAAATCAAAAGTTATGTTTATTACCTGTTATTCTTAGTTAATTTTACTTTACTACAGTAAGACTGAGTACTGGTAGGTTAACATCAGGGCTATATAGACAAACAAATTTGCATGCAAAGCTGCTGGTGTTTGCAATGTATCAAGAGTCTGAAGGGGACTGGGTAAAGGCATTAGAAATGTCATACAGAGTGCTCAGCTCCTTTGTCATAGAATTTAAGAATCACATGGCCACATACTACCGGGCAACAGCTCCTGAAAGACTCCCTTTTCACATCACTGCCTCTCCTGGGGGAAGCAGAATGTAATCATACGTGCTCATAGAGCTTCTAGAAGTTGTGACTCAGAGACTGAGCTCTCCCTTTTGCCCTTATATAACACATTGATGTCACAAATATTTCAAACGAAGGATCCATCTATCTTACGCATCACCCACCAACATGCCTTGGCTTTGCAGCGCTAGGGAGAGACAAAACAGCAGTAAAATCCAGTTGAACTGGCTTGCATGCTCTACTTGCTTTAGTGTGTTGGTGAATCAGCTCTTAAAGTTGAAATAAAATATGATTTAAGATACTTGGATAAGTCAGAATTAGTACAGAAGCATTACATTACTTTTGTACATTATTAGTACATAAGTTCTGAAATAGAGTAAAACCAGTAAGTAAACATGTACGTTAGACTATCTAGGATATTAATTAGTTCTTCAAGCATGGAAATATCAAAAGGATGTGGTAATACTGAAACAATTACTGTAAATCAAAAATAACTCTAAACTTCACAAAAGCAGCGTTAACCCTCAAGTATATGCCTACTATGACAATGCTAGTACATTTAAAAAAACCTCAACAGTACTTGGCTACCTGAGAGATGCCAATCACCTTGCATCATAACATATGTTAAAATTGGAATTTTAAACTGGAATACAAAGCTATTTTTTTGTAAATATTTATATGCATAACACACAGGTTTATAAATACTATTTATGAGTAATTTATGAATAAACATATTCTGACATTTCCTATAAAGCCTTCAACATCCTTTCTTATTTTATTTTAAGTCACCTTTACCCTTTCTTATTCCATCAGTTTACTTAAAGTATTTCAATACTGTGAACTAAACCTGTGATTTAAATTTCGCAATAAGAAGTGGAAAGAGGTGGGGTTTGTTTGTTGTGGGTTTTTTTTTATTTTGCTTTGGGTTTACATCTTCAGGTTCAAGTTTTAGTTTATAGGTCAGGAAACTTGAGAGAAACTCCCCTGAAATACATGTGCATACATATGTGTCGTGGTTTGAGGCCCCCCTCCAACAGTTCTGTGCGGGG
>JASSUY010031632.1:0-16865 GCA_032466535.1 Forpus xanthops | reverse complement strand
AAAAATCCAAAACACAGTGCTACACCAGCTACTGCTTAAAGAAAAATGACTGCTGCTGCTGAACCCATGACAATATGCTTTAGTTGGTGGTTTTCCAGAGAAGACTGGATTTATTTGAAATGTACAAGCAAAAAAGTCAACAATTTCAAAGATATCTGGGTATCTTAGAAAAGAAGTTAGAGCAACAGCCACCAAAATTTAGGCCTGTATTTTCTTCAGGTATTTTTAACAAGTTATAGTATTGTGCTGCACTAGGTCTAGACATCAAAACGTAAAACGAATTCACAGTCTTTGCTATTAAGAGTGTCAGTGTACTAAATGAATATAATTCAGTATTATTTTACAAGTATAATAACAGCTAATGATTATTCTTCATGAGAATGGAATGACCACCATGGCATTTGATGCCTCTGCTAAAATGGTCTTCTGTAGAAGAAAAGGATAACTGTAGCCAATTAGGCTCAGTGACTGCAGACAAACATAAAAGAAATTGCTTCAAGTGTGCTCCAAATTTCTCCAGTTCCTGGCACTAGCAGGAGCTTCCTCTTTCATCTCCAAGGCAACTTGTTGACTCCTGCCTGACCTGTCAGACTGTCCCACCAATTCTAGATGAACTGAAGAACAGGGTTCAGGGGCTGAGTTGGAGTACTAAATGAAGATCTCATTGTGATTTATATTCAAAGACTTCAAAAGCAGTATGAAGTTTATAGACATAACATTATACAGAACGTAATTACTATTCTTGATAGTGACCTCTCACACACGCAAGGACCTGTAGTTGGGTGCTGGTAATACAAACTGAATTCCAAGGCTATATAAACAAGTGAAAAATAGTTAGGAAGGTTCAATGTAAACATCAGTTCAAGGTCTAAAGTGTTTATGACTTGAAACAAGCTTAGCTAATTGCTAATCAATGGGCTACACCCTGAGAGAGTTGTTTTGCCATGATATGGATAATAGTCAACCTGATAAGCAGTCTTAGGGTGGGGGGAAGAGAAGTGAAAATATATAATCTAAAATGATAAAACAGATCTAGGAAACACAGTAATTAACAAAAAAGTCTTTCTCTTCAACAGGGGGAAGTATTTTCTGCATGCATTATCACAGAATGAATCTTTATCTTTCCCTGTTAGTAAAACAGAAAAATATTAAAAATAATCATTCGTGATCCACATTTAGGCAAAGTAAACTTAAGTTTGAAAGCAAAATAAGTTATCTTCTGCTTGCTATATTTAGCAATATGTTTACAAATAAATAATAATCACTTAATGAAACATCTTTATTGAATGAGATGGTTTTTAAGCAGCTCACAAGAATGTACATGAGGCTTCAACAGTATAATTTATTCTGCTATTATAGCAAATTTTGGTCTTTTTGGTCTTGTGACAGAGGCAGTAGATGCAGTTAAAAAGAAAAAATCAGACCATGGAATTAGAAATCATACAGTCTAGGTGAGTTTGCATATCAACTTGAGAACACAGAGGGAAAAGGTCTATTTAAACAGACAATTTATATTAGCATTATTGATTACCTAACGGGTTCTGGCTGCCACAGGCAAATGTCAGATGCTAGAATTAGAATACTGTACAACTTGTATGTGAATTAATTGCACAGGGGACTGCATATAAAACAAATGCAGTCTTTGTTTTTCACACTTCTATTTTTTTCCTGAACAGATCTGTATCTGCTGGACCATGACACTATGAAATACAGTTTCTGAATGCAGATTTGTTCCAGGATGTTCAATAATTTTATGTAGGCAGACAATGTGATCCCTATCTCTGATTTACCAATGGGTCTATGATGCTTCGCAGAAAGATTAATTACAGCTTACATCAATTTTGGCCTCTAGATGCCATGAAAGAACACAACACCAAAGAGGAAGCAGAAGAATTTTGATTATGTCCATCAGAAAAAAAGAGAATAGGTAGGAGTGGAATTTTAAAAAGGGTTGCATTTACTGTCAGCATGTTTTTAAATAACTGACGTTCTCAAAATTAAGTGGGAAGTAGGAGAGTTCAATGGAAGAAATGTTGCTTAAAGAACTACTTCTATAAATCAGTAAAATAATAGAGAAAATAATAAACAACATTCAAGAACTCACAGATGTCATATAACTGATATTCAACATTAAAAATGGTAAAGAAAATATAATAGCTGCCAAGGACATAATGAAAATATAGATATACACCTGATCTTTTGCATCAAACTCTGCCTGCATTTCCAAACATTCCTCAAAATATTTTTAATGAAACTAATAAAAAAATTTTCCAAATATATTATTTGCTGCTTTAAAATGCACAGTACCAACACCATAAACGTACTGTGCTAAATGACAGCATTCATACTATGATTTTAATATGCATTAGTCATGCAAATACCCTATCAAATAAATAAAATTATATTAATTTTTGCAGGTCAGTGAAGAGAAAGAAAAAACTATTGAAATGAAGGTCCAAACTCAAATTCCAAATTGAAATCAAGGCCAGAAGTGGAATCTCAAAATCTTTTTCCCATCAAATTAAATATTTATTATCAAATATAATTTAAAAAAAAAAAGTGATATGAAATCAATTTAGATTCTATAAGTGTTTCATATAGGGTTTCTAGGAGATTGTGTTTCTCTATGCAGATACTCTTTGTAAGCTGCAGGTGTCTGCAAACTTATATGCCACTGATTGATGTCTTCTCATCTTTACACAGGCACTGTGCATCCTAACACAAAAAAAACACGTTAAGCAAGGGCTCAAAGAAAATATGCATTCTAAAGGCTGAGTTCTGTACAATGCATGTAAGACAACACAGTAGAGTAAAGCTAACTTTACCCTACAGGCCACAAACCTGATATTTATAATCCATGCAACACTAGGGTTCTCCATAGCTTCTCCACTTTCTGGCTCTATCAGCAATAAATGTCTTAACCGTCCAGCAGCTTTTGATTTTTCCTGTCTTCCATGCTCTTCCTAAGGTGATCACCAGAACTATCAACCTGCTACCCCAAAACTTTTATCTCACAGTTTCTGTTCCACCAAGTAACGATCATTTCCAAGCACAGAAGCACAGAATAAGCTAGGATCCAGCTTGTGCTAGTTGTTAAACTCTAGATAACGGTTATTTGGAAATGGCACCGCAAGTTACTGTAAATTGCTACTTAGAGCATGATAGTACATTCATACTACTTTCAGTGTCCATTTTTAATTTTTCTCTCCTCCCTAAAACTTTTTTATTTCTTTTTTTTTCTTTAAGAGAAAGTAGATGCATTAATCAAAAATAGCTGCAACAGACTGACTGTGCTGACCAAACTAAATAGATCTAATCCTTTAAGTATGCCCTTTCTAGAACTTTAAGAGTAATGAATTAGACTCCCCTCACAACCTAAATGCCTCAAATTCATAAGTACACTCAGCCTTGATGCACAACATCAAGTACTTTTAATCAATCTTTGGTAAGTTTACACACTTGTAGCTTTATTTCACTTCTACTAACATCAAAGAGTGGAAGAGAAGTATTTAAATATAAGGTAACGCTTACCTGACACTGTAACTCACAAAATTGGACCCTGTTCCTCACCTTGTCTTTTTGCTATATCATTCTCTGACTTTGAGGAACACTAAATGTTAAGCAAATAACACCTTTAAGAAAATTACCTCCAGCCTCAACATCTATAGTTGTGACGCAGCTGGGTCAGACCCTTTCCATCAGCCAGTGCAAACTCTCAGCAGGAGTCAAGAGTGCAGTTTTAAGATTTTTCCTATCACGCAAACAAAAATCTGTAAATTGTTTTGTTCTCATGCCAATCATTTCAGCATCATATCAAAAACCTAATTTCTCAATTTCAATGCACTTAGCAGTGTATAGTGAAAAGTTGGTCCATGCCACTAAACAAACAAAACTACTTACAATGGATCACAAATGAAATTCTACATGGCCATAATATTTGAAAAATCATGGCAGACAGGTGAAGTTCCCAAGGACTGAAAAAAAGGGAAATATAGCCCCCATTTTCAAGAAGGGGAAAATGGATGAGTCAGGGAATTGCAGACCAGTCAGTCTCCCCTATGTGCCTAGCAAAATCTTGGAGCACATTCTCCTGGAAGGCATGCTAAGGCACATGAGAAACAGCAAGGTGCTTGGTGACAGCCAGCATAGCTTCACGAAGGGGAAATCCAGCCTGACCAATCTGGTGGCTTTCTATGATGGGGCTACAGAACTGGACTTGTGCAAAGCATTTGACACTGTCTCACATGACATCCTTGTCTCTAAGTTGGAGAGTCATCAATTTGATAGGTGGACCACTCGGTGGACAAAGAACTGGCTGAATGGCCGCATTGCAATTGTTGTACTCAATGGCTCAAGATCCAGCTGGAGACCAGTAACGAATGGTGTCACTCAGGGATCTGTGTTGGGACCGGTCTTGTTCAACATCTTGGTGGTGACATGGACAGTGGCATTGAGTGTGCTCTCAGCAGATTTGCCGATGACACCAAGCTGTGTGGTTCGGTTGATAAGCTGGATGGAAGGAATGCTATCCAGAGGGAGCTTAACATGCTTACAAGGTGGGCTGATGCCAACCTGATGAAGTTTAACCATGCCAAGTGCAAGGTCCTACACCTGGGTTGGAGCAATCCTGGGCACACATACAGACTGGGCAGAGAAGAGATTCAGAGCAGTCCTGTGGAGAAGGACTTGGGGGTGTTGGTTGATGAGAAAATGAACATGAGCCGGCTTCAATGTGAACTCGCAGTCCAAAAAGCTCCATCAAAAGGAGCATGACCAGCAGGATGAAGGAGGCAATCCTGCCCCTCTACTCTGCTCTCTTGAGATCTCACTTGGAGTACTGCATACAGTTCTGGTGTCCTCAACACAGAAAGGTCATGGAACTGTTGGACCAAGTCCAGAGGAAGGCCACGAGGATGATCAAGGAACTGGAGCACCTCCCCTATGAAGATAGGATGTGAAAGTTGGGGCTGTTCAGCCTGGAGAAGGCTGCATGGAGACCTCATAGCAGCCTTCCAGTATTTGAAGGGGGCCTATAGGGATGCTGGGGATGGAGTCTTCATGAGGGACTGTAGTGATAGAACAAGGGGTAACAGGTTAAAACTTAAACATGGGAAGTTTAGATTAGATATAAAGAGGTTCTTTACTATGAGGGTGGTGAGGCACTGGAATGTGCTGCCCAGGGAAGTTGTGAATGCTCCATCTCTGGCAGTGTTCAAGGCTGGGTTGAACATAGTCTTGGGTGACATGGTTTAGTGAGGTGTCCCTGCTAATGGCAGGGGTGTTGCAACTAGATGACCTTAAGGTCCTTTCCAACCCTAACTATTCTATGATTCTATTCTATGGAAAAATAGCTGCACTTCAGCAAATGCATGGATTAAGTTTTAAAAGCCTATGAGGTCTTTTGAGGTCAAAACTGTGCAGGCTGGCAAGTTCTCTTCTAGGGAGTCGCAGGTTTCTGCTAAGCATCTTTGTGCATCTTTGTAGGCTGAGTTCAGAAGCTTTGTAATAATAGCTTCTGAGTGCAAAGGCTTCTCTGAAAACACAAAAAGTATGGGGGGAAAAAAGAATTAAAATTGAAATTAAAGTGTGCTTTTTTCTCTTGTAAAGTGTTCTAACCTTGAGAAGGAAATAGTTTCTAGAAAATTAAACAGTGAAATACAAATGAATTTTTAAAACACCAGTTAATATTTTGTGTCCTGAAATTTATTAAATTAAAATATATTTCAGGTATACAAAGTGGCTTTTACTCAATTTGATCACTGGTTAATTTGATCCTTCATTTAATTTGATCAAAACCTTAGGAATCAAATCAGCTGTATTAAAAATAGTAAAACTTTCACTCCTTATTTTGATTAATTTTGATCACCTTAGGCAAGTAATATCATATAATTCAATCACTGGTTATAGAACATTGCCATTTTAATTAATTATGAAAATGAAAAAATTAAGGGAGAACAGAGATAAAAGCCCAAGGAAAAAAATGTATTTATAATGAAAGGACAATTACAACTCAATGTTGTGTTATTAAGACATCGTTACTTATATTTTAGTCCTACCATTTGTCATTGTAACTCGCTTACTGTTCAAGTTCAACATACAACTTCACTTATAGCAATACTGCATGCATAGGCAGTGTTCAAGGCCGGGTTGGACATAGCCTTGGGTGGCATGGTTTAGTGGGAGGTGTCCCTGCAAATGGCAGGGGTGTTGGAACTAGATGATCTTAAGGTCCTTTCCAACCCTAACTATTCTATGATTTTGTGATTCTATGTGCACAAATAATTCCAGATCCACAAAACCAAGAGAATAGCAACAACAACCACCAGAATGCAGGAAAAAAAAAAAAGCCCCTATTGTAAAACAATACATGTTGGAAACAACATGCAAAGTGTTTTGAGATGTCTCATCAAAACACTGAAATACATTTTCATCCTATCATACAGAATTTTTTGACTCATAATCAGGAGCCCATTTTCTTGAATTAACCATTCCATCTCCTCTGTTAACGGTAATGTTTATAAGATGTTTAGAGTGGTTCCAAGTATAGCAGCACCCAGACCAACCAAGAATAAAGAAGTTCCCATTATTTGTCTTCCCTGAGAAAAGGAACTATTACAGAAACACCAATAAACAGTGTAAATTCATAAGATTTCAATACAGATTGCAGTGCAATAAAATGCTGAATTACTGAACAGTCCCTAAGAACTTCTGAACCATATAAAGTCCTGTCTAGGCAGTGGTGATGAGGCATATGTAGATTTGTAGCAGATTCTACGCTGCTGCATAATGTACCCACTGACTGAAAATAAATTCTTTCACATTAAATACAGCTATCTGATTTGATTTTATTGGTTATAGTCATGAAACAGTATGTTTTCTTGTTTAATCATTCCAGCTACTGCCTATTTTCAGAAACCTCCTACTTGTTGAGATTGTCCTCTTTCAACATTCCCACCCTAACACTGTATTTAAGATTATTTTCTTCAGCACAAAAGCCATCACTCTGAGGACTGACAGTGCTAAATTTTCTGCTGTTGATTTTTCTCATAGCCTAAACAGCTTGTAAATGTAATTTGCTGGAAGGTTGGTAAAAAGGAAACAAAACTTCTTAGTGTCCTTACAAATTAATTCTGTGTATTTGGGCACTTTAAGTGGAAAGCTTTGATAGCAGGGGCAAATTCACTGAAGAAGTCATTCCATGCAACCAATTCAATCTCTTCTGAATTTTTAGCTTTACCTGTTTTTGTTCTGTACTTCCCTCAGGCTCAGAGCTATTCTCCAGCACAGCATACACTGCATTTCACATGGTAAAACTAGTAACTGTTCAGATATGCAAAAAAATTATTTTACAGACAGTCTATATTTAAAGGCAACTTCAGACTCTAAATTTCATTTTAAAAAATCCCAGACATTGCTTACAGTAATGCTTAAACTACATTACCAAGCTTTTGAAGTACTCAGTCTTTCAGCTTTTGTTCTTGTTCTTTTTTCTTGTGTGCCAACTAGAAAGATAACTAAGATGACAACAATTTAGTCTTTTTGTTTCAGTAAATATCCTTTCAAATGTAGAACATACACTGTGATTAAGAACATGTTTGCAACTATAAAAGACAGTCTAAGAGACAGAAGCAACACTAGGACACAAAAACGTTTTAAAAAACAAAGGAAAATCATGCATTTATGTCAAGATTTCTTTCTAAGTTCTACATGTTTTCTCCTATTAGCAGATGATATCATAGAGAAAATGGAGTACACTTCCCATTTCCTTTCCTCTTTTCTAGAATGTGTCTTCGTTCCTCTCTTGAAGACCTGTGATATTATTAGTTTTCCATGTTTAAAAACAGATTACTGAAATTGATTGTTTGGGGAAACATAGCATAATTTTCATTTTAAGCATTTTTAAAGTTATGAAACATAACAAAGTATGGATTTAAATAATTTTCAAATATACCATTATTACTTTTCAAATTTAATTATATAAGAACAATATCACTATATTAAAACCTAATTAACTTATACTCTTTCTGGCTTCATGACAATGCTCATGAAATGCTTAATATTCATGTAACATGCTACCTCACCCTGTAATATCACCATAGAAAGAAATTGTAATCCTCTTTACTGGCTCAAGTTAATTCCAATAAAATATTAAATCCATTTTCTGATCTAAATTAGTTCATTAGGAGAGGCATGGTACTGAGAATACCAAACTCTCTACAGAGTTCAGCTTCATTACATTTCAGCACTGTGCATTTCCAGAGCTGTTGTACTACATTTATAAGGATTTATCTGTACTGTTCCAAAAACATTCATCCTAATTCTACTACTTCTGTGCATGTTAATCATGAATATGTTAAGTGGAAATGCTAAGTTAGCAGCCAATCTCATTCCCAGATGGGTTCAAGTTATGATTACAGAAGCAAATTTGCCATCAGCACTCATGAAGTAGTGCCAGAGAAGATGAAATGGAAGGCTTGGAGATTTTGTTTTTCTTTTTTCCATCTTTTTCCATCCTTCCCCCCCCCCCCCTTTTTTTTGGTAGAGTGGGAGAAAAAGGATCTTTGTTAAGGACAGAAATGTCATACGATGCTTAGTGGGGTGGTATTTGCAGCCTGGTATAAACTACCTTCATTAAGCCTTTAACTGTTAAGCATGGAACAATTCTAACCAATATAAACCAAACTCCTTTGGGCTGACTTTCGGCATTTTCCTCAAGTTTAGGGGCACAAATAATCCCTCTGATACCAAGAAAACTGCTAGCCTAAACATTAAACCGTAAATGAAACTGTTTGCTTTGTTAAACTAAAAAGCAGCAGATAAGATTTTTTTTACCCCAGCTTTTACAGCATTACCAGCAGGAACAACTCTCTTTCTAAGGTAAAAAATCTGTATTTTGAAGGAAGAAATCATTAACCAAAACACAGAAAACACATGCATGCACAAATAACTTATATTCAAGTGCTATGTATGATATGTACCAACTGCTAATCCGTAGAAAAGGATAACCTTTTCCTTCAAACCTTGTCAGAAGAACTAAAGAATGGTTGCTTTGTGCAGTAAATTTCATTTGATTCATGTCAGATACCACCAGCAAGGCACTGAAACCTTTAATGTCCATATATATGTAGATACACTACTGAAATAGTGGGTCAGTAGGTACCTTTTTGATCTAAATGTAGCAGTTCTGTGCCGAATTGCTAAAGCACATCTAATCTGGAGAAGACAAGTAATCTTTTCAAATCATCGCCAGAGTTAAGACAAGTAAAAGGAAATAAATTAGCTCTGTCCTTACGGATGTGGGTGGCTGGCAGCCTGAAGGACATCCACAGTGAGGAAGTTGGCCAACTTAAGGTAATTGGCCGCTGGTTGTCACTGTTGCTCCACAGAACAGGAGCCGCACATGTGAACTTCCAAAAGCAGTCCTCGCAGCCCAAAGTTGCAGACTTTTGGTTGATCCCTTTACGTGGCCTGAGGTAAAGGCATCCACTGAATTTTAATAGCTTTCAAAGCTGGATTGGTATGTTAAAAAAGAGCAGCTTGTCAAAGACAAAGAGATCAGATAATTGGAAGCTTTATAGTGTTATGACAAAAAACACAGCAGGGCTGAATGCACACAGAAGGAAATACAATGCAAGTGCTGAAAAAAAAAAACAAATCCCAAAACATTTAAATCACAACTTGTTAACTCCATTCTAAAGTTCTATATGCAATTTAAATACATTATTTTACACTGCCTTATAGCCCAACCATGCAAATACTTCTAAATGCAATGCTATTCACCTCAAATAATTCTCATTTCACAGCAGCAAGGATCTTTTTATAATGGCTTCATATTATGGAACTGAACTCTAACTATGCAACATTCAGTAGCTGCTTAGTAGGGACAGTGGGAAACTAGAGTATCCACAGATTCCAGGTACTAGCATAAACTACCCAGTGGTGCTGTTCAGAGTGGCAAGCAGTGAGACAATGCAGTTTACAAGAACAACTCATTTGTGTACAGTTACAACAGAATCAGGCCATATCAGTTGTGAAGCTAGTCTACCACTTGTTCCCTGAATTCTTCTGTGTACCTTTTCTTTTGAGGTTAAAAAGGTTACCAATTATCTTATTTAAAGAGAAAATGACATTTTTTTTTAGTCAATGGGAGAAGCTTGGAGGGATTCTCAACAATTAATGGGGGTATTTGATAACCTTAAAGGTGCCTTCCAAGCTAACCATTTTTATGATTGTAGAATGTTCCACTTTATCCTGTTAAGAATTTTGATCTGTCTCTAGTACAGGGCTGTTACACCACATAAATGGCTGAGTTTCACAACAATTTGCTTTGAATTTTCACTTTAATTAGAAAAAGAAAACAAAGAGAGAAAATACTCAGATAGAAGAAAGAAAAAAATTCTAGGCTGGCTCTCATGGGCTCACATTTGAATTTACATAAGTGAAAATCAAGATCATAAAATCAAGGGGCATTGTTCAGTCTGCCTTCCTAAATAATATTCCTGAAAATATGAACACATTTTACCAAGCTGATTAGAAGAAATATGCATTTTGCTTCAGTACATTTATATTTCATTTAAGGAACTAATTAACAGATAACAGTGATATATTAAGTATACTTCATGAGTATTTCCACGGTTGTTCAGCAACAGTATTTCCAGATTGTTCGACCATCCAGCTGATTCTACTCAGATTCTATACCATATTCTTCTACTTTCAGTATTTTAATGAGCTATTTGCTCATACATTTAGTTACACGAAAACTCATTTGCCACATCTATATTGTTAAAATAATCAGTATTCATTTCCCCCCCCCAATGTATTTCTATAAGCCTGGGCAATAATTATTTATTAGTTAATAGTGTCTACTATATCAGCTTGTACTGATGAGCATCAATTAACTGCACAAAACCTCCCAAGTTCTCAATGTTAAAACATGACATTTCTGAGTTCAAAAGGTCAAAACCCATTAAATCAATTAAGAAATCAGAAGGCTGAAAAAAAACATAGCAAATGATGGAATTCTTTCAATGACTAAAAAAGACTGTGACAAAGCTTTTTGTCCCATCAAACACAGATTTCTGCCCAAAGATAAAATGCCTGCTGCAGTTTGTCATAGAAGCAAGGCTCCTAGGCAAGCCAGCAGGGATACATGAGTTACTGGCTTCTTAAAACCCCAACACTTTGTATAGTGCTGTGGAATAATTTTTGTGTTCACTGAAGAGGAGCTCATAATCTACCCAGCATTCAGGATAGGGAAACCCTTTCTGCCTTTCTCTTCTGTGCCCTGCCTCTATGATTTTTAACACTGCACCCATTACTTCCAAAGCAGAAGAGTCAGCAGAGCTACAGAGGAGTATCAAATTTTGCAGTGGTTTTCAAATGTGCTGGAGTGTCCAAAAGAGGGTATTATTACAGAGAATATTCGATTAACACATGAATTGGGGTCATCTTTTGCAGTCTACTGTGATCTTAGAATCTCCATTCCTTAAATTAAAAAAAATCCTAAAAAGGTATTTTATTTGTAAGTATAATAATAGGGGCAAAGTTATTTTAAACTTTTTTGAAAGCTATTTTAAAAGCCTTTGTAAATATGTGAATTACAGGTCATTCAAAACCAGATTACATTTCACTGCATTCAACAGTAGTTAGCTTTCTTCTGACACTATAGGATTTCTAAAAAAATCCTCTTCTACTTTCAGATAGGGAGACTGAATTTCTACAATCAATCTTTTTACCATAATACTTTAAGATAGGAAGAAGTATAAAGATGAATCACCTTTTGCATGTTTATTTGGAGTGACTCTCAGTAGGGGTTTATAAACACCTTGCCCAACAGCTCCCTGAGGAGAAGGTACATCAAAACCAAGCTGTGACATCAAATTGAGAGCTAAATCCACACTGAGGCGGATTTCAGAGCTGCAGAACTCCCACCTGACAGGGAAATGATAAAGGGCTGCAGAGTCCAGTCAGGCTCCAAGCTCTGTAGTTGGCTGCCTGTTTTGGGGGAAGACAAAGGAATTTTGCTGAATTTTCATTTTTGTCCAGAGATACGGAGATCTTAAATCTCACAGTTAATGTGGCTACTGATTTCCAGAGGCTGATTAATAACTTGTTCTTTTGAAAGATCCTTTTAAAGCAAACATGTATCAAATTTTAAATCCTACTTCATTGAAGCCATTAAGCAAATGCTTAACTATCAGGAGTGGAGCCAGACAACTGATCTATATAAGTTAAAACCCAAATGGCAATTCAAGCATGAGGACAAAATGAGCATAAAAACCTTTCCTTATAGGATTTTTTTAAAAAAGAACTTCTGTTTTGAAAGAACAGCTTCAAAATATACCTAGCAGACAATAATTTCTGTTCAGAAAAAAACTGCAGTCAAAAATAGCCATTAACGACAGTTAAGATTAATCTTGATCTCTTTATCATTACAGTTTTGACAGTGGTTTCTTGAATTCCTCATTTCTTCCCTTCCTCCAAACATTTAGCAACACATCACATACTTCTCTATGCAGTGGCAAAGCATGACTCCCACACCGTTAAGCATATACTGGTCTTGCATTGGTTTATTCAGGTGCATGCCACCACCACTCCTGCCAGCAGACTGTTCTGGGTTATCACACACGTGCCAAAGAGGATATTTAAACCTGCTTCTTGCAGAGTGACTTAGAGATGCTACCAAACCAAAAAATCCTCCTGTGCGTACTCCTGTTTCTCTTACCTCTAAAAGCTACTACTTTCAAAAACTCAGGTCCCTATCGAGAATGTTTAGATTCTCTTTTGCATTTCTGCTACAGTAATTCCTCTGCATGGTGTTGAACTGTAAGGGGAAGGACCTTTCACATTTATCTCTAGATCCTAGGGAAGAAGAAAGGAGAAAAGAAAAAGGAATAAAAAGGTGCTTCTGTTATTTTGCTTATACAGAACCTCCCAACCAGACAAAGCCACAGTATCAAAGCTTTTACCTTCTTTTTTTAAGTTAGAAACTACTAGCTTCTTAAAATGATTTGACCTGAGGAGAAGATACATTTCAGTCAGCTTATTGAATGGTATCTGCAGAGTCCAGAAATAAGCTGAGCAACCAAAATGTGAGTGAAGAAATCAGTGCAGCTGGGGAGTGGAGGAGGACAGTAGGTAGTGACAAAGACTGCCTAGTACAAAGAAATGCATATATTTCAACCTGGCAGGAATGATTTCCTAAATAGGACTAATCAGTTAAGCTATCAATTAAAGATGAGCCTTGACTGCAGTCACTAATGAGAAAAAAAACACCAAGGTATCTTTATGAGTTGGCAGTATATTACTATTTATTTTCCATGCCAAAAAAATTTGACACATATTCCCAGACAGCACAAGAGAAAATAAAGGAGAAACAGACAGTATGTAGATGCAGTACTGTACAAAAGGGATGTAAAAGAGGTAGAAAAAGGTACTGTTGGCTAGCAGCCACTTGCATTTCTCATTATGCACTTACTGTTATTTCTAAAGATACTTCACTTTGTACTTTGAGAATGCTTCCCATTATTCAGGAACAGAAGCACCACTGCAAAGTTCTTGTGGGAAAAAAAAACAACTCACACAACCCACAATAAATGCTGCATGATTTTCTTCATCAAATCAATCTATTCTCTACATTCCTACTTGATCTTCCCTGAGCTAAACTATGCATGAACAGTGAAGGCTCGAGAGAAGCCATCATTAAAATGGTCACAGATCTACTTTTTCCAACACATTCGTTGATGTGAGAGGAAAAATACATAATCAAAAAGGGGAGGAAGTGTGTGTGTAAAAGGCACAGATTGCATCAGCCAGGTTTAATTGTAAGCAACCAAAGGCCTTCATTCTGTTTTAATTTTCTGGATTTAGTCCCATAATAATTGGTTGTAATTCAAAGTGACTTCTGAGATATAATGGTTAGATTTACAGCAGGCACTACCACACGTTTCATCATTTATCTAACCCAAGGACAGATAGTCAAAACAGGTATTCACATACTTACCTTTGCTATCATCCAAACCTTACTGTTCAAGATTCTTCCTTTCCTAATAATTAGATAAACACAAGGAAGCATAACAATAACAGTGTTAGGGAGTATTTTATGACATTAAATTCAGTGACACTCAATGGAACTTATGGATATTTGAATACCCTAAAAGTTACTGAAATTACCTGGTTTGGATATTTATGAACATTTACATGTAATCACTGCTCATTTACAGGTTGGCTTTTTTTTCTATTTCCTTGTTCCCCATAAAATATCAAATACACACAACTATGATTTTGGACAGACACATGTGGTAACAGTTCTATTAATATGCATTCTGTACATTTTCAGGTAAGTTAACATTTTATACAAATAATGGACATTAAAATCTTTTAAAAGGACCAAATAAAAATAAGATCATATTGTAAGGTGATTGTTTTTCACCAGAATCGTACCAGATTACGTTGAAAGTTAATACTACTTTTGACATTGTCTACAAAGTCAGTATTTGCCAACTAAAGAATTAAAAAAAAACCAAGAAAAGGTACTAACTCTGTGCCTGCTTACATACCAGCTGAGAATTGTACTCCTATATTAAATGGAATCATTAATAATTCCCATCCACATGGGATTAACTCTGAAAGAAAATCCAGGGGGAGCCAGGCCAGAAGGCTGGAAATAAAAGGAAACTTAAGCAGGGAGAGCAGAAATTCAGACTGAAGAGGTATTATCACAGTCCTTCCTTCCTGAATGCAACTTTAACATCACCTCTCTGATGCTGGCCCCAGGATGGTCATGAAGCGTAAAGGCATGTGAGCAAGGTGGCATTATACAAAAGATATATCACTGTGATCAAATTGCATACTTTCAAATGCATGGCTTTAAATAACATATATATAATATTACAGTGTACAATAAAATAAGAACTGAGACATAAAAGATTAAAAAAGTAGTTTTAAGTGAGGAGGATAGAACATATTAGGTAAACCTTTCATGTTCGGGGGACAAAGTAGTGTGAAAATGTGAAGTCTTTTAAACATATAAAAGGTATAAAAAAGGGAGAGGAGGGGAAAGTGAGTTAAATTCCACACAGTAATTGTAAATTGTGTAACTGTGAGAGGAAATCAGAATCCAATACTTATTTTTATTATTCTAGCTATACTTATGATCAATTTTTTCTTGAAATATTTTGCATGGACTTATTTAAAGGCAACATTACACAGGGAATACAAGACCTGGTCTGGAAGCTGGTCATGATAATGCTTCAGCCTTTTCCTGCCACACTGCCTTGGCAAGTCACTGCACCTCTGAACACTTCTGGCTCCAGATCTCTTTTTTTCTCTGCCATGTATAAAACAAGCTCTTCTTACACACAGTGCTTAAGGGCCATTAAGAACACAAAAACAAACACCTATCTCAGATTCCTTTTCTAGGCACTGCCATAAGGTTAAAACCAAGAGCAACTGAAAAAATAATACTCTTTTTGCTTATTTTTGCTCTGAGGTCTTGCAGTTAAGATTTGGGACTCTAAAAAGCAAACTAGTCTAGCAAAGCCTCCTAGTTATTGTTCTTTTGCAATTCTAGTTATACAGTTTATCACAGAAATGAAATACAAAAACTCATCAGCTTATTTATTTTTTAGCCAATGGGAGAACCTTGCAGAGATAAAAAAAAATGTTTATTTTCACAGTGATTTCTAAGTACTTCCAAAAAGTACTAGTCTTCAGAAAATAAAAACACCTTGTGCATATGATGTATTGTACAAGATCACTGCAATGTATTTTACTAGACCAGATACATACCAAAAAAAAAAGCTAGACAGAAACACAACCTTAGTATTTTGTCAGGCAGAACTGTTAAGCTTTTTGCTAAAAATCAGAAGCCAGACTTAGTGGCAAGCTTCTGAAAACTTGCAATTCTGATAAGAAAGGACATCTCATAAATATTCATTAAAAATTACCTTTTCTGGATCATGAATTTTTTAAACAGACACTGGTTTGACCTCTGCAAGTAACAAAATCCAGCCCATAGCAGAATGTCTCCACTTTCTGACAAATAAAATAAAAGGGCTTTTCTGGGTGAGCATCTTCTTTGTACACTACACGAGGCTTTGGGTCAATTACCTTCGCAATCCAAGCATCCAAGCACTGATATTAAATTCAAATTACAGTCTTTAAATTCTGAAGCATTACCTTCTCATTTTCTTGAAGAAAAGATAGTGAGGCAAGACAATGATTTGCATTTTAAACAATATCCTAAAGTAGCATCACCATTCCTCACACATCTTTCAGTTCAAAAAAGACAGTTGTAACCAGCAGCCTTACAGCCCTTCCTCAACATCTCCCGAGCTAGGAACTCTCGAACATGTTTGTACATCTTCTCAAGCTGCTTTGTCCTTCTGGCTGTCTGGAAACTGCAAACTCCCTTTACATGAGTGTTACCACACCAGATGAAACATGTAGCTTGTTCAGTGCCATCATCGTCTGGCAAGAGAGGAATAAACGGGTGCTACAATAGCTGGAAACCATATTCAGTGTGTTCTCTCCCTACTTTCTCCATAAGGACTGTTTCACAGAGGCATTTCAGTCTAACTTCTGCTAATTCTGGTAAAGGCTTGTCATACCCATTTTATATAACCTGATGTTTTAAACCATTAGCATAATATTCTCTGATTCTATGTTGCAGCTTCAGCTTTTGCTGATCACTTTACCTTACGATCCACCTGATGTACAGATAAAAACACTATTACCTAATGCATACAGAAACAGTAGTCATTATACCTTAACCCATACCAGTGACATGGATTGAGTGCACCCTCAGCAAGTTTGCTGATGACACCAAGCTCTGTGGTTTGGTTGATACGCTGGAGGGAAGGAAT
>JASSUY010031631.1:18106-41771 GCA_032466535.1 Forpus xanthops | reverse complement strand
AAATGCTGTCGTAGTTTCAGGCGTAAATCAATCTGCCTGCCCACTACTCCCACCTTCTTCCCCCCCACTTCGGGGGTGGGGGGGAATGGGGAGAAGAACGGAAAGAATGTAACTCCCACGGGTTGAGATAAGAACAGTTCAGCAACCAAGGTGTGACGCAAATCACAGCTTCTACTGCCAACAACGACAATGACCAGGGAAATACAAGAGAAGTGGACACAGCTGCTCGCCACTCTACAACCGAGCTGTGAACTGAACTCTTCCGGGTTCCTGCCCCCAGTTTTACATCCTGGGCATGACGTACTGTGGTATAGAATACCTCTTTGGTCAGTTTGAGTCAGGTGCCCTGTTTCTGCTTCCTCCCGGCTTCCCCTCCTCACTGGTAGAGTATGAGACTCAGAAAGTCCTTGGTCAAACCAAAACATTCTAAATTGTGACTATAATCACTGGTGTTATCAGCACTGTTCCCAGACTGAAAGTCGGAAACATAGCACTCCACCAGCCACTACAAAAGAGAAAAAAATGACTGCTGTTGCTGAACCCAGGACAAACGCAAATATGTGTGCTTGGGTCAATGTTCATTAAAATTCTCCTTTTTAAAATGTCTACTTCATGAGCATTTCTGTTACCTGAAGTTAAGGAGAAAACTTTAAACCTTAGAAGAACATGAGAGAGGAAACATGAAATCATGCTGAGAAATGAGGGTTGTGAAATACAGCTGTTTTCTATATAAAAAAAGAAGTAAAAGGCTGAGAGGGTCAAATTCATCCTTGAATGAACTCCCTTGACATCAGTGGTGATTCAGGAGGATTGAATGCATCCAATCACATTTAGGTCTTTTAGGTCAGTGTCTCAGTGATTCAGCTGGATCTTCAAAGGCTTGTAGAAGAGAACCTGGAAGTATCTGTAATACAGCTATATCCACTCGGCCTCTTACACTTACATGCTTCTAGAGGCAATAGAAAATCTCAGCTATGTCCCAAAGAGAAACTGTGAAACATGCCAAGAAGAGAATAATTTTCATTGTAAGTATTTTGATTTATCTGATCTCATGAGTGACCAGTTTGCATTGCAGGGCTGCTTATCTAGCCCACTTTGGCCTTCACTGCATTTAAAGAAGTAAAATAAACCCCAAGTACATGAAAGCTGCCGGGTTTTGAAGCCTCCCAGGTTTTCAGGCATTATTGCAATGGCTCCCTACATTGTTGTTGAGACTTTTAAAGTCCTAAAGCATTGAAAAGTGAAACCGCCTTTTAAGAATAAAGGAGAAGACACAAAGCTGTATATTGCAGTGATGGTTTTTTACCTTAAGACAGTCCATTTTAAAAAATCCCAACACCTCACACAGGAGCCAGTCTATAAGAGAAATGAAAAATAAAATTAGGAAGAGAAAGAATAGAGATCTACTGTAATCCAGCTTACTGATTTTGCACAATGATTGTTGTAATGCTGTATTAAGAAGATAGCATGTGTGGTGTGTGGCATGTTGATGGCAGACATTCAATGGAGAAAAAGAATGATGTCCTTGTGCTGTACAGGGATAGGGAACTGCATGCCCAGTATTTATAATTCTGTTGAACTGGAAACTCCAGTCCTCAGGGGTTCATCTAGGTGGAAAGGAGTTTCAGGACAGAAGAGGCAGGAGAAGTGTGAGCAGGAGGGTATAGGGAGCAAATCCTATGCAGTGTGTTTCCATCAGCCCAAATCTTCACAGCCAGATGGGGTCATGCACCTGAGTCTGCAGGAGCATTTGCAGAGCAGATGTTGGTAGAGGATTTTGGACCCCAGTGGAGCTCCCTGCCCACAGTTCAGTCTTTGTTCTGGGACGAGGGTATGCCCTCATGTGTTTCAGTATTTTGTGGAGCTAAAACATATTGTATGTTTTTTTCCTGCTATCTACACTGAAATTCCTTTGGCTTCCTCTGCTGGCATTGCTGTCTAAAGGAGATCACTCTTGGGTGCCAAAAGCATTCAGAGTTCCTGAAAAGAGAAAAAAAAAAGTAATTTCTGCATAAGGTCATCCTGGGATTTAGGCCTATTTTTATTACTGTACTCCATGCTTTGCTCCATACAGAAACTATTTTCAATTCTCCAGTGCTGATGTTACCAGAAAGGACTTCCCAGTATAATTAGCTGCTTGACATACCTTGCTCCTCTTCATATGTTTGGAAATTTGCCATTTAATTTGCAACTGTCAAGTGTTTTGTTTACTAAAAATGCCGACATCTTTGCAGAGGGTTTTTCTTTCAATAACCTCTTTAAAAGAGTGTAATGTACAGAATACACTGTGCTGTATAAAGTGGAGCAAAGGTGCTGAATGCATTCACATATTTGTCAATTTGGAAAAAAGTTATAAGAAATTATCTGAATGCTCCTCACCCTGAAATTTTCTGGCACATGGCTGAGGGACAGTTGTGACAAAAATTGTGCTTTAGCTGAGATTTACCCGTGATGTAGTTGTATGGTTTAATTTTTCTGTGATAGTTTAATCACCTTATATCTGATAAATTTTGCTATATTTTATACACAGTGACGTACACCCTCACGTCTTTTTTTTTAGTGGCAGATGGACAGCACCAAAGCAAGCGTGCTTAGTCATATTGTATCATAAAGCATATACTGGGATTAAGCCATGGCCTTTTGCACTGCAGTACTCCACTGCTGGGACACTTATTCATAGACCCACAGACTAGAAAGAAAGCTAAGTATGAGATGCCTACAGCAAGTAAACTGCCAGTGATCCAGCTAAGGGTCACTGGAGCTTAGGAAAATAACTTTGCCACCTGCCTGAGGTATTCATTAGGCAGATCTTTGGGAATGGTGTAGCTCTTCTCTTTTGTAATCAAATTCCACCATTACAGGAAAATCCTTCAGAGATCAGAGTGATTAGATTTGGTTTCTCCTGGTAAAATAACAAAGAGGGAGCAAAGCTCATCAGTCCTCAAATCTAATTACAAAAAATTGAAAAAAACAATTGCAATTTCTATAACAAAGGATGCCAACTCTTGGTAAAATTGCATTTCAGTGGCATAACTACTGCATTCTTCCAACTGTTCCTCAGGAAAGCTGCACTGTGCATGTCTGCTGAGATCAGCTCTGTTATTCCTTTCTTTATCTTCTGCATTGGATCTTAAGAGGGCAACATTTTGCTCAAAGTAAAATGTGAAGTACATTGAGACTAAGACTCCCATAAGCTACAGAGTGAAGAACATGCATGTCAAATTTCAGTTTGAAAGAAGATTTTGTGAGTTCCGTGGAAATAGAAAACAAAACAAATAACACCATATATGTATAAGTAACTCTCCTTGGCCATGGAGAGAATATGCATACTAAAATGACAGATGATGCATGCTCTAGGAATTAGAGCAATGCCACCGACAGACTTAAGGTCATGGTTTGAAATACATGTAATAATTATAACTTTCTGGGGAACGGATGGCAGTAAAAATTCTCAGCATTTTAAGCTACATTTTAGATCTATACAGCAGAGGGCACTAGTGTTATTGAGTTGATCACAGAGTTGATATTTTGGTGCTAGAAAAATGAAGGGGGGAAAAAATCACTTCGAAGACAGTTGTCAACAAAGATTAAAGAAGCTGGTGTGTGGTCTCTGTTCCAGATATTGAATAGCAAATTACTCTAGCACTAAGTTCTAGATGGGTCTTTATGTAAAGCCCATTAAAATATTTCCATGATGTTCCTTGAGGCTTTAAATGATTTTTTTTTTTTTTTTTTGTGCTGACTAATTTGTTTTCCAGGGAATTTATGATTTAAAATAACCATGATGTGAAATAACTGCACAAGACTTCCTAAATAGTTGAGCTCTGAGCTGTAGAAGAACACCAGTGCAAAAGAAAGGACCTTTTAATAAATTCCTACTGCCACTCGGAATCTTACTGCAGTATGTTAGCCTCATGCAAAGCTCACCAGTTGAAAGGGAGCACTTGCAGGGCATTCCCTAGCATATTTTCTGCTGATCAAGTTGGCTTTTTTTCTCAGCTCCCCTGCACTTCAGCAGCACCAAACCCACTTAATGTGATCCTATGCTAAATACAGCATTTTGTTCCCTGTATTACCAGGAAAGAGGGAGAAATATTTAGTAATGTAAATAAATTAAAAGTTAAATGCTACAAAAGCTGAGATTTGCTCACACCTCCCCCCAGAAAATATTCCAGAGGAATGGTAATATAAAACTTCTGTAGTTATATATTAAGCAAGATAAAGCTTACGGAGAGAAGAATCAAGCACACTGATACAGAGGAAAATGCATCTAGAACTCCCCATCCACATCTCACAAAATGCTGATCTGGTCTTCAAAATGATAGAGGCTCAGAGAAGCTAATAAGTAGTCAGTGACCAATCTTGTATTTGAAGTATATACAGGTCTGAATTTTGAAGAAACTTGAAGTTTGCAGAATTTCCTAAGGATCTTTGGTAGATCATAGTTCTGAGGCTTATGTGTGATTTAGACATCCTTAGCACAGGGCTGAGGTAAAGGGTAAAAAGAAAAACCACGGGTGATTTTGGTCTTCAGCAAAAAGAGCTGTTCTATGTGGCTGATTCATTGCTTGAGTCAATAACCAAACATTGGAAGCATACAGGGAATTTATTAAAATATGATAAAACAAAAGCATGTATTTTAAATATCTTTTTGCATCTGAGACATGGAAACATTTTTGGGGGATGAACAATTTTTGCCGATCAGTACCATAACTGGATAATTCATTATAATGAAGTAGTTTATCTGAGTAAAATGTGCCTCTTTGGGTATTTTTTAATCCATGGATCACATGTGCAGTGATACAAAGGGAAGATTTGCTGAATAATGGAGTATACTTTAAAGTAAAAGAGGCATGATACAGTAAGTGTTCAAGGCCAGGATGGGGCTTGGGGCAACTTGGTCTAGTGGAAAGTGCCCCTGCCCATGGCAGAGGATTGGAACTAGATGAGCTTTAAGGGCCCTCCCAACCCAAACAATTTTTTGATTCTCTGGATGGTAAAATAATTGGTTTGGTGTATTTCTTGATCTGATTTATAGCTCTTTTATGGAATTCATTATTCAGTGCAAGTCCTTAGGGGATAAGTTTTAGAATAATTTAAAAAAAAAAAAAGCCAAGAGAACAAAAAAAGTGAAATCTATTGAATAAAGGAAAAACAGTGACAAACGAAAATACTAATATGGTTTCATTAACTATCACAGAAAATGGTTTATTAGTATTCAGCTGTAAAACTTGTGGATCACAGATCTTAACTCAGGAGCCTTAAACTGGTATTAGGCTCATTAACATAATTCTGTAGACTATAGTGTGCAGATTCTTCTTCCTAACAGTCTCAGAAAGAGGAGAAACAAGTCTTTTTCATCTCCCTTTTGCAAATAGTTTTGCTACAGTTGGACTTTTGAAGTAAGGGAACTTGCATCTTAGTGATTACTTTGAGTGTTTCTCCATATATTGTGTTCAGAACCTCTGAAGTGAAAAGTGATCTTGTAAGTCTGCAATAACAAGGAAGTCATGTAGAGCAGCTACCCTTACCTAGTCTAGTACATTATCCTAAACCCATGAAGCCAATGTCAAGAAATGCAGTTGTTGGCAGTGGGAAGAGTTGGAGAGGAGGGAGCAGTTAACACTACAGCCACAGGGCTCTACAAAGTCATGTGGCAGGAGTGTAACGCACAGAGGAAGAACCTGAGCGACTTGCTCAAGATTGCAAAACACATTAGCTTCATGAATCTTTCATAATAAGAATGATGTTTTGTAAATACAACTTACAGAGTGGATAAAAAAAAAAAAAAACAAACAGATAGAACCCAGACTTTCTAATTCCCATTCAGAGGTTTTTAACCATTATATTGTCTTTTTCTGCAGTAAATTATTAGAAGTGAGATTGGAAAGACTTGCAAGCCTTTTAACAACCATTGCAACCATTAAAACAAGTTTTTTAAAAAAGCAGAAATGAATTCTCAAACCTCACAAAATTCTCAAGAAAATTCTCTGAATACATAATTAGGAAAAAAAGACTTTCATTAAGTGGACTGCTGAGAGACACATATGGGTTTTTACACATTAAATGATTTGAAGGCTGGAATGGGAAACGGTTGCCTTATAGTATTTTGTTTTACTGAAAATATGTATTATGCATCTTGGTGCTTTAGTTTATAAATATGCTTTAAGCTTGCTGTAATTTGTAAGACTTCACTTTTGTTTGATTTATAAGAAATTTAATTATTCTCTACAACAGACAGATCTTGTACTGAGCACCAGACTGTAAATAAGCTGAGGGCTGGAGGCTTTCGGAACTACCACAAACGAAGCAGCACTGAAATTGTTAAAATGATAATGATTGTATTAGAAAGACCTTTTTTTCCCCTTACAGTATGATCTGTAGTATTTCTTTTTATAGTTGCTAATGAAACTGTCAACCCTGAAGCTACAGGAGTAATTTTCAGCATATAAATGGCTATTCTTATTTCCGTGTTCAGCACACATTTACTAATGAGTGTTTCTCTGATGCTGGTGGCAAACAAAAGAATTGAGGATGAAATATCATGAAACTGGATGATGCTGTTTAACAGCAGGGAAAAATTACAGAACTGATGGATGGGGCAGAACAGTTGATGTTATCTACCTGGATTTCTGCAAAGCGTTTGGCACTGCCACACGCAACATCCTTGTCTCTAAACTGGAAAGATATCGATTTGATGGATGGACCACTCAGTGGATAAAGAACTGGCTGGGTGGCTGCACACAGAGAATTGTGGTCAAGAGCTCAATGTCCAGCTGGAGATGGTAACAAGTGGTGTCCCTCAGGGGTTACTGTTGGTATCGATCCTGTTCAACATCTTTGACAGCAACACAGACAATGGGATTGAGGTACTCAAAGCAAGTTTGCTGATGATCTCATAGCAGCCTTCCAGTATCTGAAAGGTGCCTACAAGGATGCTGGAGGAGCACTCTTCACTAGGGACTGTACCAATAGGATGATGAATAATGGATTCAGTCTTAAACGGGAAGTTTAGGTTAGACAGAAAGAAGGGTGGTGAGGCACTAGAACAGGTTGTTCAAGGAAGCTGTGAGTGCTCCATCCCTGGCAGTGTTCAAGGCCAGGTTGAGCAGTCTTGAGTGACATGGTGTAGTGTGTGGTGTCCCTGTCCATGGCAGGGGGATTGGAACTTGATGATCTTAAAGTCCTTTCCAACCCCAACTATTCTATGATTCTATAATCAACACTTGACATGTTTCTTTTGGGTTTTCATTTAGTTATTTTGTTGGTTTGTTTTGAATTTGAAATAGGCAAGATCTTGTCCTGACATTTGTATGACCTGCTGCATTCATAATTAAAGGTTTTACTTCTAGTTAAACCTCAATGCCGGAATTGTGTTTATGTAGACAAAGGTTTTCACTCTTACAAAACAGGAGTATCCCCTTGCTCTTCATATTATGTGTTGTCTTCTAATGTGTCAAGAAAGGTAACACCTTGAATATTCTGATAATTACTATATTACCCATTTTTGCCTTTTGTGGCCCTTGCCACTTCTTTCAGTTCTGCCCCCCAAGTCAGAACATTTTTGTTAGATATGCACTGTGGTTGAACTTGTTATCTGCCATTCAGCTACATGTGTTATACATTGGAATGAGCAGGAAAAGCTAGTGTCTGGGGTTTTCTTATCTCATTGCCAATTACAGCTGACATACATAGCTGTGCAGGAAACAAAATATGTGAATTTCTATAGCTATTCTTGCTATGGAGTTTCATGAAATTTAGTTGACTGGAAGGTCTTGAGAAGCCTTTGTTTAGAGAGCACACTTCACACTTAAGTCTTTTATACTAATTCAATGTTCTCCTTCTCCCTTCTTTCTTTCAGGCTATTCAAACTCCAGAAAGACCAGCACCAAAAAAATTATGAATGTTGAACAAGATGACCTTACATCCACAGCAGATAATGATAGGTCCTAGGTTTAACAGGGCCCTATTTGACCCTCTGCTTGTGGTGCTGTTGGCTCTTCAGCTTCTTGTGGTGGCTGGTCTAGTGAGGGCTCAGACTTGCCCTTCTGTTTGCTCCTGCAGCAACCAGTTCAGTAAAGTGATCTGTGTACGGAAAAATCTGAGAGACGTGCCAGATGGCATCTCTACCAACACCCGATTACTCAATCTCCATGAGAACCAGATCCAAATCATTAAAGTTAATAGCTTCAAGCATCTGAGGCACTTAGAAATCCTGCAGCTCAGTAGGAATCACATCAGAACAATTGAAATTGGGGCTTTCAATGGTCTGGCCAATCTCAACACTTTGGAACTCTTTGACAATCGTCTGACCACTATCCCAAATGGGGCATTTGTATACCTGTCAAAACTGAAAGAACTGTGGCTGAGAAACAACCCCATTGAGAGCATCCCTTCTTATGCTTTTAATAGGATCCCTTCCTTACGGAGGTTGGATTTGGGGGAATTGAAAAGGCTTTCATACATCTCAGAAGGTGCCTTTGAAGGTTTGTCCAACTTGAGGTATTTGAACCTTGCCATGTGCAATCTTCGAGAGATTCCTAACCTCACCCCACTTGTAAAACTGGATGAGTTAGATCTGTCTGGGAATCACCTTACTGCTATCCGGCCAGGTTCTTTCCAAGGGTTAATGCATCTTCAGAAATTGTGGATGATACAGTCCCAGATTCAAGTGATAGAAAGGAATGCTTTTGATAACCTTCAGTCACTTGTAGAGATCAATCTGGCACACAATAATCTAACACTACTGCCTCATGACCTGTTCACACCACTCCACCTAGAAAGGATCCACTTGCACCACAACCCTTGGAATTGCAACTGTGATATCCTTTGGCTTAGCTGGTGGATTAAAGACAAGGCACCCTCTAATACTGCATGCTGTGCCCGTTGCCACACACCTCCTAGTTTAAAAGGAAGGTACATTGGTGAGCTGGACCTGAATTACTTCACTTGTTATGCTCCAGTCATAGTGGAGCCACCAGCAGACCTCAACGTCACAGAAGGCATGGCTGCAGAGATGAAATGCCGGGCATCAACCTCCCTGACCTCTGTATCTTGGATTACTCCAAATGGATCTGTTATGACGCATGGGGCATACAGAGTTAGGATTGCTGTGCTTAGTGATGGCACATTGAATTTTACAAAGGTAACTGTGCAAGACACGGGTTTGTATACATGCATGGTGAGTAACTCTGTTGGAAATACCACAGCTTCTGCCACACTGAATGTGACTGCCCTGGATAACCCTGGTTACACTTACTTTTCAACCGTCACAGTAGAGACTGTAGAACCTTCTCAGGATGAGGCGCAGACCACAGAGCAGGTTGGGCCCACACCAGTAACCAACTGGGAGACTACTAACATGACAACCTCACTCACTCCACAGAGCACAAGGTCAACAGAAAAAATGTTCACCATTCCTGTGACGGACGCAAACAACGGGATCCCAGGAATTGATGAGGTTATGAAGACTACCAAAATCATAATTGGTTGTTTTGTGGCTATCACTCTCATGGCTGCTGTGATGCTGGTAATTTTCTACAAAATGAGGAAACAGCATCACCGGCAGAACCATCATGCTCCAACACGGACTGTAGAGATCATTAATGTGGATGATGAACTTACAGGTGACACACCCATAGAGAGCCACTTGCCCATGCCAGCAATAGAGCATGAGCACCTAAATCACTATAACTCTTATAAATCTCCTTTCAACCACACAACAACAGTTAACACAATAAATTCAATACACAGTTCAGTGCATGAACCGTTATTGATCCGAATGAACTCAAAAGACAATGTACAAGAAACTCAGATCTAAAACGTTTATGACATTATGGGTGGGGGTTGGGATGACAAAGATGATTTATAAAACAAATGAGACAAGTGACTGGGCTAATCTACTGTTTCAAAAGTGTCTTTACAAAGAAAAAGAAATTTATTTATTAAAAATTCTATTGTGATCTAAAGCAGACAAAATTATGTGTATTCCTCAGAACCTGGTTTTGCTGCACTTATTTACCCTCTTTGTTCCCGTTTTTCTTCCCACCCTTCCCTGATTTCCATTCACCATATTTTTCATTGGAGAACTTGATTCCCTAAAAGAACTGGTCTAGGAAATTTTGTAAGAATTCTGTTACATTTTGGGATTTTTTATGGTGAATTCTAGTGGTGAGATTCAGTCTATTTTGTCACTTTTTCTCCTTTTTTTTTTTACTCATGCCCTTTTTGAAATTATTCAATAGAGAATGGAACCATAGCATCAACTTTACAAGTGAAAAAAACAAACAAGTAAACCTTATTTTTCACATGTAATGATTTGCTCTGTATTTACTGAAAGCACCATTGTGTGAAAAATTTGAAAAAGTAAAAAAAGTAACAAGCAAAACCCCAAGAAATTAATTTACTTGTGAAAGCCTATAAAATCCCATGAACTTTTAAACAATTCTAGAGCAGAATTTGTAGTTCAAACACTAAGCAAAGATTATAAATAAAATATTGTTTTTTCTGTACTTGAATATAGCTCATTTTTAGTGTGGTTTTGAACATCACAATTTGTTAAAATTCTTTCAATATTCTGCTGTGATGGTCCAAAACACAATCACTTTAAAGGGAATAATTAAGTCATTTTTGGATCATTACTGAAGCATAGCACAGTTTTCATTTTAGTTTATGTAAGCAGTATACTAACAAACAAGGGTGAGTGACTTTCAATGCAAGATTAAGATCCTTCCTTCTAATGGTGTTTTCAATTATCTATATCAGACAGGAAGATATATTTCACAACACCAGGAAGTTTTGCAAGGACTTGCAGTTATCACGGAATTTATTGGACAAAGCTAAAAAAGTTTGTTCTGTTTTCTGTTTGTTTTGTTTTTATTTTGTTTTTTTTTTTTTTGTTTCTTTTCTGTAATTTGTAAATATCAATAAGAAAATTCATCTTTACATCAAAGCTAGTGTTTTCCAGTTCAGTTGTTCTAGAACTCCTGAACATAAATATGAAACATATTTAGCTGTCTATAACACCTCTAATCAGAGCTGTATCCCTTTGTTCAGAATGAAATCAAAATGCTGATAACAGAGTAACTCACAGGAAGAAGTCTGACAATTTTGGCTTAAAGATCCCAAATCAGAGGAGAGCATAGGTTACCGTAATTTCATGACTATTAGACTCCCTGTAGAGCAACCAGTTAACATTGATTTAAACTCAAATCCTTTTACCTACAGAAAACTTGCATCCTTTTCTATTTATATATGTTCACTGGATTTAGCATATTGGTATAGGCATGGTGTATACCTTGCTTGTCAAAAGCTAAAAGGAAGACTTTTTGTAAGAAAAAAAAGCTTCAGAACACTGTGTTCTTCCAAGTAGAAGTTCTGCCAAATTAAACTCCTTGATGCATTGGCAATCAAATAGAAGTATTTTAAGATATTATAGATGGAGAAAAAGAATCGCACATATTACCTCTGAATGTCTTTTCACCTATTTTCTTCTTTGACCTCTCTTACTGTGAGTTTTGAAGGTCCTGTACCAGGTAAATATTGTTCTTGCTTCATATCAAAATCTCATTGGAACGTTTTAGTGTGCAGTAGCATGCAGAGTGAAGACTCTACTGAACGGTAAATTTCTGTAAATTTCAGAATGAGTTTCTACTAGGTTGAGGTGGTATATATATCTTGCTGGGTGCGCAGTTATCAAGGCTGCAAGCGAATATTGTAGTAAGAAGGCCTGATTTAAAGAGGACACAGTGAAGATAGGTGATGATGAATCACACCCTGCTAGGAGTCTGATAACACAGAATGAAACCCAAAGTTCTAGAATAATCTCAAAGAAACATTTGCAAGACATTATCCTTTGATGCACTACATGAAAATTAATATTTACACTAAGGGAATTTTAATAGAGGACAAAGATGACCTGAATGAAAAATGTTTCAGTTCTTATTCTTTGCTTTGCCTATTTCTTCAAAATGCATTGGAGCATTTCATTGGTGATTTCATTTAAGCATTGTGATAGAGTCTGTATAGAAACACTGCAATTACACATTGCTATTTGTACTTTATCCATCTGTCTAATAACATTGTGTCCATGACCACTGCTTATCTGAAAATTGGGAAAATTCATTCCAGGAAACCTAGGGCCATCTATCAGCAGGTTTATGTTAAAAATTATGGCTACTCTCCAAACAGTATTTGTGAAAGCATTTATGGTCACCATGGTTTTATAAGCAGGTATTTTTTACTAACTCCTAAAGGCTATGCATGGGAGAACTTTAAGTAAAAAAAGTGTAACTATTGCTAAGTGGGACAATGGGTCAGTGACAGTTTTTATTCTTCTATGGAGTAATACAAAATAATATCAGTGAGTGTTTTAAACAATATTTGATTGGGTGAGTATACACATTATGTGGAAACTATGTTAGTTATTTTCCCAGCATCTTCCCTATCTCTCTTGGAATCACAGAGATTAATTCTGACTCCTTCCTACTTCTATAAAACAATCATTATTTTCATAAATTAATTACATACCAGAGTTAGAGAGCATCACAATTTGCATCATGCACTGAGTTCTGAAATAAAGTGAGAGGAGTGCTGTGCTCTCTTACTTTCATGCTGAAATCACATGACAATACAGCCTGCTACTGCTCCAGAGACTACAATGTTAAGAATGAAGCCTGAGTATTCTATATGGCAGAGCACAAGTGATAGAAAATTCTCATGAAATTTCTCTTGCAGGTGACCACATTTTAGACTCTGTGTGATATAAAAATAAAAAAAAAGAAACAAAACAAAACCCCACAAGGGATCTTTTTTGTGAGGTATCACTCGTACTGGGCTCATGAGAAAGGAAGAATTATTTGTCAGTTCATTTGATGGAGTTCGAAGACATTTTTCTGCTGTCTTGTGCAAATACGAAGTGCACGCACATTTTCTTTCTGGAATTGTCATCAAGTCTTACAAATCTTGCTATATGCAGAAACTACATGTAAAAAGCATAGCAAGTGAGTTCAATTCAATTCGCCATACAAGGTGGACATTTTATTTTACTTTGAAAAGGGCTAAATGTGTAGAAACTCTTGCAGTAATTGTATTTTTTTGCTAAAATACTATAATGTGTTAAAGATTATGTATAATGGTTGCAAGATTCCCTGTCCCCACTGATGAGAGTATAGGTTGATCATAGACTTAGAGAAAAGGTAATTAAGTTAATATTGTATTTAGCTGTATTATATTCATAAACTTGTAAAAAGATTTCATAACAGCTGCTATAAGCTTTTATATGTCAGATGCAAACATTATTATAGTCTTTTCAGTGAAGAGAATGGAAAATCTTTTCCACCTATTTGCTCTTCTCTAAAATTTGTATTTCATTTTTTATGTGAGCTAAATACATTTCTGAAATGTTGACTTTATTTCTAAGTCTAGGCAGTGAAGGCCCAGGAAGTGACAGGAACTATCTTGAAATTTCATTCCTAAAGAAGTAAAGGAAGAAACAATTTCTCCTTATCTTCAAGATATAATAAGAAAAATTAGACTTCCGCATCTGGGTTTCCATTTTTCTTAGTGGAATTCTTTAATTCACCTGTGTTCTCCTTTATGCAACTGTTGTCAAAAAAAAAAAAAAAAACAAACTCATTTCAAACTTGCATCGAAAATCCAATCAACAGTTAGCCTGATGGTAGTAGTGGACATCTTATTATGAGGTGGTATATATTAGTGTTGTAACAGAGTAACAGGCCCATCACTACTGAAATAGTGAGAGTTCGTGAGTGGGGGATGGACTTAGGGAGATTCTGGAAAATCTACTCAGTAAATCTACATTTCTGTTGGCCCTAGACCCTCACTCATAGCACTGCCCCATGGAAACATTGTGGTGGTGTGTAATTTGCGGCTGGAAAAGCACAGCAGGGCAGAAGAGCTTTGGGATGGGAGAAACTTCACTGGCTGCTCCCACTGAAGATCATAGGTACAGAAGTAATGAGGATGTAAAATCTGAGCTTCAGACATACAGTGTATGATTAGAAGTGAGGGACTTACATATGTTCATCACATTTAATCACAAGTAGGCTTTAAGGCTTAATGCACGCTAAGCAATTGAAACCTTGAATAATAAAAAAGTCACAGATCTACAGTGTAACTTTGCCACAAGTGGCGAAGTTATATTTTGACAAAATAGTAGCGCTGGTTTGAAGGAATATGGGTAAATTTTTTCAGTATTAGCTATATTAAGACAAATGTGATCTGTAGTTCAATAGCTACATGCTATTTGCTTTGACACTAATGCCATGATTTCTTTAGGTGAGATCTGTTAAAATATTATGTTGAATTTGTCTTGGTCTTAACCCTTGCTTTCATACATTTATAATTTACAGCTGGACTGTTTGTTAGTAGGAGTGCTCTCTAAAGAACTGAATCAGTAAACATGACTGAATTTCATGAGAGAAATTATTCCCGTGCTGCAACTTCAGTGAGGTATGGAATTTTGGAATGAGAAGAAGACACTGAAATTACATCATCAGATGATTTTATAGCTATCCTTTGTATAACAATGAAGAAGAAAATATAATCTATTATTTTTAAGAACTTTGAGAACTAAATCTTATGTAAAAATAGGAAATTTTGGTAAAAAAAAATAGAAGTAGTTAAAATATTATTGAACTAGTGAGTAGATGTATTGGTTAAAGCAAGAAATGTCAGCCATATATTCCAGATAAGCTTTGCATCTTCTGTAACAACCCAATTTTCAAACTTTAAAGTTTGAGTTACTTTTCTAAGTATCATTCAGCTTGTGCAAGGATTCTGGCTGCACTAGCCATAGTTTTCTGGTTTCTTCTTAAATTTTGCAGTACATTTATGATGCAATTCATGTTTTCAGCTCCAGAACAATTTCCCAGACAGAGCATGCAAAGAATTGTCTACTAAGTCACCCAAACTCCACCCATTGGAGGATGATGTTTAATACTCTGTGGCATTTTTCCATCAACCTGAAATGGCTTGTGCACTGAAAGATGCCATAATTTCTTTGATTAATATCCTAATTTGGTTTTGCATTGATTATATTTTTATCAAATTTAAAATATAGTGAAAAATTTTGACTTCTCTGGATTTGAAAAGCAATTCTGTTCCTTTCATAGTAACTCAGTTAAACACAACTATATTACAAATAAATCCAAAGAGAAACTATGTCTTGGAATGCTGTGCATGCACATATGTGTCTGTATATATGTATTATTTAAAAAGTGATTCTACAGGTGAGATTAAAGGAATAAAAGAAGAAATTTATAAAAGTAGAGAGATTGAATAAATGAGCTGAGAGAGAATATACTAAAACAGAACTGGAGTCAGTGAACTGCAGAACTAATCCAACTCTTACAACCAATTTAATCCTGTAATATGGAATTCAATTTGATTAAATTTGCACATTTAACTTCTCAAAAGGACAGTTAGTTGTCTGAGGAAGGAGGTGGAAATCTGAGTTCTGTTTTTGACAGTACCCACATGATATCAAGCAGGTCTTCCTTTCCCTGTCTTTCTTGGCTTGTCATTTCTGTCTGGCTGTTCAACTACCATTTTATGAAACAGAGGCACCATTCTCTCCAGGCCAACTTTGATCTGAATTCCAGTGGTCAATTGGACAAGAGGCAGGTCAGTCTAAGTAGAACCTCTGCAGATCTCGGTAATAGCTGTTTATGTCTATTAACTGCAAAACAACTCGTACATGTTTGATACTGCAAGAGAGTTTCATAGATAATTTATATGGCTCTTAATAATATTGTAGCCAAGATTGGGATTATTAATCACCTGCTGTGTGTTAACTATATTCCAGGTTAAAATAGTATTTTCTTTTTCTCCTTTTGTAACATACCTTGCTATGTGATGATATTTGGTCAAGTGGTAGAGTTGGAGAAAAAAGTATCAATCTCTTTCTTTGGATATTTAGACTATGAAAGAATTTCAAATTATATAAAACTACATTTTAAAAAAAGGACAACATCTGACAATGCTATCAGATTCCTAGAAAGCAAATGCCTGAAGAGTGTTCTCCCTGGGTTGTTTTTTCTTTTTTTTTTTTTTTTTTTTTTTTATAAAGAAAAGTTTATATGACTCAGGAAAATCATCAAAGCCATATTAGACTGAATAAACCAAAAGCATTGACCAGTTCCATGGCTTTTGCTAAGACTTCCATGACAGAGATTATTTTTCCCTCTATTTTTATTTTAATAAATTCTATTGCCTATGTCAGCAGTGTTTCCATCAGGATAGCTATAAGTAATTTTTGTTGGAAATATTGTCACCTCCTGTTTCTACCTGGAGAAACATTGGCTCTGGGAGTTGATATTTTCAACTCCCTGATGATTTCTGACACTCCCATGGGGAACCAACCAATTCCTTACTGAAAGGGAAGTTTTAGCCTATCTAACACAGCAAAGAAATAGTAATGGACTAACCAGGCAAGAAAGAATAAAATAAAATGCAGTGGGGATGGGGAGAGAAGTAGCCTGAGAAGATAAATACGTATTACAAAAAAATATTACAAAGCAGGAGGAAGTTGAAAATTAATGAGAATCTTATAACTTCATTTTATTCTCATTTCATACATTATATTTCCTGATATAGCTGAAAAATAGTTGAACACACTGATGAATGCATTCTAAATATATCACACAGGAAACTCTCTGAGGTATAACTTTAAGTTAGAAAAAGGAACGTTCTTTAGACTTGTATAGGTCAGACCCATCTCATAGGACAGTTTTGGATGTTAGGAAATTGTACTAAGATGCTAGACAATTACTGTAGCAAGAGATTTAAGTTAGAATTCTAAAAAGAGGAAAAGAAACCGAAACCAAAACTCAAATAGCAACACTTTGTGAGTAAAAAAACAGTTTTGCAGGGAAAAAAAGTAGCAATTTACATTCTGGGAACACCCAGTTGGCAATTTCTGCATGTAAATATAACTTTAACATTAACCTCTACTGATTTTAAATTAGCCCTTTGATAGGAACATGGAAGAAGTGCTAGAATGCATAGAATAGGAGGGATGATGCCGGTGAAATGTTTAATTTATTAGGACTTTCAATTTCTGTCCTCTGGGATTTTATTTAGTAATACAGTATTTCTAATCAGGAAACAAGAAGAGTTTTATTTGTACATTTTTCTTCCCTTTTCTCCTCTCAAGTTGGGATAACAATTTTGACTAATAAAACTGGTATCAGAATTTCGAGAAAAAAAGAATACCTTTTGAAGTGATTGGTAATTTGGTAGTATGTTTCTGCTTTTTTTTAAATTGTTTTTTCTTGCTTTTACAAATATAATTTAGGAACTGAAAAGGTAAAACAAATTAAATCTATGATGAAGTTTGTGAAGGTGCAAGATTTATACATCCTAACTATTTTTTTTATTTAATTCTAATCTGCCATCACAGAAGGGTAGGAAGCCCAAATAAATTCTCATAATTTTTTCTTGATTCTTTAGGTTTTAGATATATTTTTTTCCTGCACTGTCAATCACATTTTCCTTGGATTTATGTTTCAGACCAGCATCCTATTTCTTGTCTCTGTTTACAATTTCAGCTTTTTCTGAACCTTCAGTTTTCACTCAGTATACTTTCTCAAAAGCTGAGCCTTTTTTAGTTGTATATTGTCTCCATGGTTGTAGGATACAAGACTACATTGCCCTACTATGTATCCACCCTAACTCGTTCACTACCTTCATAACATAATTTGACTGCATCACTCTTTGTATCTAATTGAGTGTCCTTAAAGTTAACTAGCCATCTTGCCTTCACAAAACCAAAAACTGTTGCTATCAAATGAAAGTGTGGAAGGGCATGACTGTCCAGCACTTGTTTCAAGGCTTAACAGCAAAACATGGTAAACTCAAACTTTTTATGGTTCAGTGGCAATTGGATTTTGGCTGCAGAAAATCATCAGAAGAGCCTGACCTGTGTGACGTAACTAATCTCTGGTACATATCTTGACATTGGAAGACGTTATCTTTGAATAAGAGAATACTCCATTTCCTCTAAAGTCTGTTTGATAACTTTAGTCAAAAGGAAGCAATTTTTTTTTTACTAATTTCTTTTCTTTTTTAAAATTTCTGAAACCTACTGGTGGTTTAGATTTCTGCAGTACTACATATGCTTGGTAGTGATGCCACAAGACTGAGATTCGGTCAACATCACTAAAGGATTGGATCCTTTATTTTGTGTTTTCCTTCTGCTGAGCATAGTTAATTATGGGTCTTTTTTTAAGTAACTGTTAAGTGCTGATAGCACAGTTACAGAAGAACATTACTAGGAATGATACCGGAATTTTGCAGTTTTGCAAATTCATGGCATCTAATCCAGTGGTGGTAGTCTGTTGCCCTAGTTTTATTTTGAACTTGTGAACTCACATGTGTTGCTATAATTATTCAGTAGAGGAAATTATTTTGTTCTTTTAAATTGTTGTTTAAGTTCTAAGAGAATTGTTGGGCTGAGAACCAAGTCCTTCACATTGCTTCAGTATGACAGTGTTGCAGCTTTGGTTTTAACGGTGCACCGGAAGTGTACAAGAAGTGTTCAATTTTTGCAATCCATTCTCTTGTGACCAGAACTGTGAAAAATGTAGCTCTCTATATGAACATTTACTCTAAGAAATTAACTCTATCCGACACATGGCCAGTAGACCACAGTATATTCAACTTGTGGTAGTAAATATACCTCTTCCTCCTGAATTTGGCCACGTGGTTAGCTTTCCATATCTTCCTTCAAGTTTCTATCAAGTGTTCCATCTTAATGCAGCTGTAAAGTGATTGATAGCAAAAAGCGTGTCTTTGGAAGGTAAGTTATGCAAAAGCAAATGGATCATCGCTATATGTTTGTTGTTCAGATAAAAACTGTTCGCTGTCCATCCCTTACAAACACTTCCACTAGTCGTGTTTCTCTGCAATCCTAATTAATAAGATTAATTCTCTTTATTCCATTTCATTTCTCAGGGTGTTTCCAAAGAATGGTGCAAGTAATGGCAAGAAGAAAGAAGTTGGTGATTTCACTTCAAGGACATACACAAATCCAGATAATGTTTGTGTAAAGAGACCATGAAAAGAAAACCAACAAACTGTTAGAAGAAATACATCAGCCAAAACACAAAATATTAAAGCCAAATATAAATTCCACTCTTTTTTCTGTTGTATGCACACACATAGATATATATACACACACTGTCTTGTAGCTATGATGCTTTTCAGGAGTTCTGTGCTGGAAAGCAGTGCAGACACAGTGAAGATGCAGTGCACTTCTCATTGGGTGGCTACCTGTCCACTGGCACACATGGCAGAGGAGGGAAGTAAGACACAAAAAGTTTTTATGAAAAGTAAAAGTTCTGGTATGGCCAGGGCCCTGCTATCCCTGAGGTAAGAGTCAACCCCATGCATACAGCGTCTGGAGGAGCTGCCATGCGACAGGAAACTGGTGTATAAACAGGGGAAAAGGCAAAACTCTCTAAGAGGTGATTCAGAATACTCTAGTTTATGTCTATACAATCACCATGTCAAAAACTTTAGGCAACTTATACACATTTTGAAGCAGAATATGTTGAGAAACAAGTGAAAAAAAAAGTCTGAAAGCTATCCATTACTGCTGTTGCTCTTTAATTTGTGTTTCTCAAGCATTCAGTGCTTTTCTTTGAGAATTTCAAATTGGAAGGGTCAACAAGTCATGATCACCAACTAAAAGGAATACATGATTTTATTTTACATTATTTATTGTTATTTGATGGATATGTCACACTTTGTGGCTGTTGCACATTTGTGACAGCACTGCCAAGGCAGAGACAACACTTTCAGATAGTGTGAGATGTCACTAAATAATGCAAAACCATCCTTGTTTCTCCTGTGGCTTTGTAGCTTTGGGATAAAGGGCAAAACAAACAGTATTTTCCATCCTCTGGGAAGAAAGTGTAGGAATGGAGGCAAGGTACAGGCCCATGAAACAATCAGAAGAGACATAGATACACTCACCTGGGGAAAATTCGAGGAAATGGATTCCCACCTTCCTCCCTGAGAAAGGCTTCTCTTGAGTAAGTAAGATTTTGCAGGTTGTGGATTATTTTTACTTTTAGGAGCACATTCAGCCTTATCTGCTTTAATCAGACTATATTTGGACTGTATAGTGTCAATCTTGAGGAAAATTCATTCAATTAAAGGGCAGGAAGCCCTTATGAGAATGAAACAATACATGAAAGAATTGGGACTTTGCATAACAGAATGTATATTCATGTTGATAGGGATAAGGAGGAATTGCCGTCATTTACTGATTCAACAAATCTTTCCATGAGGGTCTTTCAGGCAATCCCACTCATTATCATCTGCTAGAGGAGGAAAGTTGCAAGAATATGTGTCTGAGTTGTTTCTTCCCAAAGTGAGGATGCAGCAGGGGAAAGCTCTTCCAGCCTCTGGATGGGAAGAGAAATAACCTTGCTGATACACTGGAAAGATGCAGCACTGAGCTTTGTCCTTCTGTGATGGAAAAAGAACTCAGGAGATGCTGCTGAGTTTGCAGCTAGCAGTGAGTTAAGGGTGCAGTGAACAAGGCGAAGGAGATTGATTTATAAATAAGTCTAGTTTCTATTCTGTTTGTTTTCATCTATTTACAAAACTAATTATTTAAACATATAAACATTCATTTTGAAGTATCTGTCTTTTGTGCTTGTTTAAAATATTTTTTTATCATCTTTGATCTCTGTGTGAGGAGTTGTCTTGTTATGTTCATCTGAAAGTTCAGGCTACCGTTGGTTCCGATTACTGAAGCATGATCTATCTTATAATGAAGAAATGTGGGACCCTGTCGCGTGCAGAAAGTAACCTTTCTTCTTTTCCTTCTCACTGTGTGAATGCTGTACTTCTGTCTGTTCCCTAGTGTATATGATGTAAATGTCCTACAATGTACATTGTTCTTCCATTAACATTAATGCTTTTCCTAAGAAATAGTTGGAAGGCTTAATATCCAAGCCCATGTCTTTATTCTTGGCACTGAACCAAACTAAGCCCTCATCACTAGTAAATCATGTGATCAAAAAGGAGATTTTATTGTTTATTTATTATTTTATTTTACTCTTCGATCCTTAATTCTTTGAATACTCAATGTCCATCTCTGTTAATTGAGGTTGAATACTTTTCTATAAATAAATTTATTCAAGAAGCCTGCTTCCTCAGCGTCCTGTAACATAGCATATAACAGCAGCATGTAGAATAATATTTTTAAAATTCAGTGCTATTCTGTCAGTTAATGAAGAACTCAGAAGTAAAGCAAATATTTCCTATCTTTCAACTGCAAAGATGTACTCTTTGGCCAATGTTAGCAACAAAACCTGTTTCATTCTTCCAGTGTGTGAAACCTGAAGAGTGAAGTTAACAAGAAACTGTACATTTTCCCTTTTTCCAAAATAGAAAGGCTAAGGATTAAAAAGCAGTAGAAACACTGAGAAGTATGTATGATTATGAAAAGTATATATAACTTAAAAATCTTAAAAATTATTTAATTTAATAATAAATAATTTTTAGAAGGTAGAGTCACTGAGTAAATTTCACATAACCATCATAACTTAAGCACTGAGTGCATTTCTTTGCCTGACATTTAATCTTGTTAGATTGCTACTTCTAGAAAATAGTTCTAATAGCTCAAGGAAGTATAATGATGCAAAATTATGTATGAAAAAAATGAAATACTTTATTCTTTCTCACCAGCTTATGATAAAAAGTATAATGTAGAAACCAGTGGAAAATTTTGATTTTTTGCCTTCTAATAGCGAAGGAAAGGAAGAGCAGATCCTGGAGAGGAAAGCTGGAATATATAGTTCTCCACAGAGTGAAGGCCTGCAGGAAATCAGATTTGTTAGTCAAAAGGAGATTAGCAAAGAAAGAGATCTGCACTTTCCTCCTTTCTCTAATGGGTCCTATGTTCTAAAAAACTTCATAGAATTGTGCTAGCTGGACTCATTTTGGAAAGTACGGAGTCAAATGTTATCATCTGTTACCACTACTCTGGCTCTGGCTTAATCACTTTTAGGAAGACTAGGTCTGAACCAAAAAACTTAAATACTTTGTAGGTATTGTTGCAAATTCTAACTTAATGGCTGGTATATGTGGCAACAATCAATTTTATTTGGATTTGGTGCCTCAGGCCTGCCCATGACATCTATATAAATAAGTTTTATGCTAGGAAGTACATACTTTTTTTGATGTCATCTGTCTTCCAGCCTTCTCCAACTGCTTTTTTGTCTGTAGAATTTATTAACTGTTTTGTGTACATCTCACAGTATCTTAGTAAATTAACAAAAAAGTCCACAGCTTGAGGTCTTAGATACAAAAAAAAAAAAAAAGAAAAGAAAAAAAAATAAGATTGTGTACGTATTTAAGAAAGAGACAGTGTGTGTGTGTGTGTGTGAAGCAAAACTCCTAAAATTCCTCAAATTTCCTTTAGAAATTTCTCATGGTATTATATCCAGAAGGCAGACAAGATACTCACAAAACCAGTCAATGCTGTATTCCTTCCATCCTCACTCCAAACCCTGAAGAAGTATTGGTTTTGCAAGATGATTTTCCCTTAAAAAGAAATACTTACTCAGGGTTATGTAGCTAGATCTTTTGAAATCAGAATCTGTCTGCTTAGGCAATCATGACCACATTTTAAATTGCTTGATTATCTGTCTGTGGGGGATGACTGCTTTATTGCCTGAAATAATACAATTATTTTTCATTCCTCAATGCAATGCCTGTCACAAAAAGTAGAAAAAGAAATAGACTGAGCTTTTTTTAAGTACATTTTAGGTGATAATTATTTGAAGATACAAATGGGAATTGTGAGGCAGTACTCAAGGACTCGAAATCTCACTTCTGAATAAATAGTTAGCACTTAAAATGCATTCAGGCTTCTAAGATTATTAACTCTCTGTTGTGCTGTAGGCCATGCAGTCTAGAAATGATTAAATTGCAGCTATTTGCCATTGAATCAATCTAGTTGAAATGTAGAAGAAAGAGCATAGATCACCCATCAGAAAATGTTTGCAACCAAAAAATGTTGAATTATGCTGTAACTGAATTGTTCTGTGAAGAACCACATTTATCTGTAATTGAAATCCAGTAAATTAAATACATGCATTTATGTGAATTCATAAGCATATTATACCTTCTCTTTTGCAATGGATGTGCAATGACTTCCAGTAATAAAGCCAGGGAGACGCTATAGCCCAGGTAGAAATCTAAAAACTGTATTAGTTTGCATGCCTTGTATAATGGAAATGGCTCTCCCTAATGATTGTAAGTGTTCAATTTATTTTAATTCCCAGTATCAGAAAGAGTTTGCAATTGGAGATTGAAGGGGAGTACTGCTTGACCATGTCTGTGATTGGGGGCTGTTTTGCAATTCCACAGGCATTGATTAGACTAGAGGAGGGTAACAAATGTTCAACTTGGCATGAGGATGTTATCTTCAAACAATTAAAAGAATTGATCTCAAGGACATAAGGATGCTTGGGAGGGTCTCTTCATGAGAGACTGTAGTGATAGGACAAGGGGTAATGGGTTCAAACTTAAGCAGGGGAAGTTTAGGTTGGATATGAGGAAGAAATTCTTTACTGTAAGGGTGGTGAGGCACTGGAATGTGTTGCCCAGGGAAGCTGTGAATGCT
>JASSUY010031631.1:0-17749 GCA_032466535.1 Forpus xanthops | reverse complement strand
GGAAGAAATTCTTTACTGTAAGGGTGGTGAGGCACTGGAATGTGTTGCCCAGGGAAGCTGTGAATGCTCCATCACTGATGGTGTTCAAGGCCGAGTTGGACATAGCCTTGAGGGGCATGGTTTAATGGGAGGTGTCCCTGCCAATGGAACGGGGGTTGGAACTAGATGATCTTAAAGGTGCTTTCCAACCCTAACTATTCTATGATTCTATGATTTTATGATATAAAGAATTTTACTGGGAGGTTTAGGGCTGGAAATTTCTAAGCTAAAAATTACATTTGCCACCCTTTTCAGAACATAGGCTACAGTTTGGTCTCCAATACTTCAATTTTTTTAATTTCCATCAAATCCGAGAATGGTTTGGGTTGGAACGGACCCTAAAGATCATTTAGTTCCACACCCCTGCATGGGCAGGGACACCTTCTACTAGATCAGATTGCTCCAACCACCATCTAATCTGGCCTTGAACACTGCCAGGGATGGGCAGCCACAGCTTCTCTGGGCAACCTGTGCCAGAGCCTCACCACCCTCATAGGGAAGAACTTCTTTCTAATCTAAATTTCCCTCCTGTAAGGTTGCAGCCATTCCGTCTTTTCTTGTCCCTGTAGGCTCTTGTCCAAAACCCTTTTCCAGGTTTCTTGTAGCTCCTTTAGCCACTAGAAGCTGCTTCCCAGAGCCTTCTCTTCTCCAGCCTGAGCAACTCTAACTCTCTCTGTCTTCACAGGGGAAGTGCTCCAGGCCTCAGAGTGTCTTTATGGCCCTTCTCTGGACTTTGGGCTTCTATGCACATATTTCTGTTGACTTAAAATACATAAATATTTTAAAATACTCTTTACTAATAAGAAAATACAGAAGAAAAAGAGCATAAACCTCTCATTTGCAACAAACTTTAGGTTTTGTTACTCTTACTGACTTTTTCTTTTTTTTTTACTGCATCCCATTCTCAAATCCCTGTTTGGCTATTTATATTAATGTGTTTGTTTTTTTTTTTTTTCATATATTTTTGCCACTCTGCATCTTTGGTTTCCTGAAGTTAATATAGCTCAAAATGGTTTTGATTAGTTGCCAAAATTAGAAAGTTCAGTGCAGACCATGGTTTTTGGTATGTACATGAGAACAAATAAGGATATGATATATTAAGTAGGAAAACAACATAACCCTGGGGAGTACAACAAATTGGAACAGAAAACAACCAACCAAATGCAACATACCCCTGCTAGGACTGCTCATTCAGATGCTTAAGTATGGACAGATTGTTGTCCTAGCTTCGAAAACGATCTAGGGTGAAAAAGTATTTGAGCAAAACCTGAATTTCTAACTGGTGTGCAATTTGCTAGCCCCATTCTCTGAAAGATATGGGATGGGATAAGTGGAATCATAGGGAAAGTGATGAGATCCAGCAGCATGAAAACATGTTAGTGATCAGTCCCACTTATTCCAAGAGACAAGCAACAGAAAAATGGGTAGGCATAAAAGACACACGAAAGTCAAGAATCTCCAGAAAAAGAGAAGTGCCTTGTATATAGCTCATTCAAACTGGAATAGCAGGTCTAAAAATGGTACTTTTTAGTTTAATATAATGTATTAGATAACCTATTAGGAAGTTTGGCATCATAATGAAAATAAATTATGGGGTGATTTTCATTGTCAATGTAAATTTGCCTCTCAGCACAATTAACAATTTTTTTTCAAAATGTAAGTTGTTTGTTCTCAGTTGTCAGTTTGTGAGTAAAACTATTAATATTAGAGACTTTTAATGAAGAGCACTACCATGAACAGTAGCGTATACAGACCAACTTTATTGTCATATATATTTTTTGATTTGAGGTTGATGATTGAGCCTCTTTGGGCGGGATCTGAGTGTAAACACATAGATGTGTGTAAGCAGTTGCATTCAGAAATGTACTCAGTGAAACCAAATACAGTCTTAGCAACCTCTTTCTCACATGCAGCATGTGCACTGGAGAACAGTATAAATTTAATAAGCTTCTAAAGCTCTGGGGTCTAATCTGTAGGGCTTCATCATTAAGTGAGCTCAAATTTTTAAGGGCAAAGAAAAAAAAAACAGCTTTGGCTATTTATTTATTTTTTTGTTTTAAAAAACATATTCTTCGGAGATAGCATGTACCTTCAAATATTGTTAGGGAAGAAATGGAATAGATATTTATGTATCTTAATGGCTTGGTGAGAGCTGAATCAAGCTGAAGGATGTGCTATCCCTTTCATATATTGTAATTGAGGGCATTAAATCCCATGCAAAATTCATCCCATGTTTACCCTTTTAAAGCTTATCAGGAATATTTAGCGGGATGCTTGTTTTAATTACTTTTAAGTTGCTTTGGTTTAATTTCTCTGTTGTCGGTGGAATTTAATTTCAAATGGACACTCAAATTGCAATGAAGTAGAATCACTGTGTTGACACAGTGTTTCTCAGAATTTCTGAAAGTGTTCTGCAGGTTCTGCACTGGAGTTAGACACACCTGTAGTGGTGTGAGTCCCAAAAGCAAGAGCATTGTTTTGTGTAAATAAATCACACTTTCTGAATTCACATTTACCTTCATGTTGCTACATGGGCAAAACCTTCTCTTGTGGGTTGCTAAAGTTTTGTTCAGTATTTGGTGGTTTGTCTGTGCTGAAGCCAGATAGGCAATAAAAGATGACTGCGTGTAAAGAAGCAGCAGGCACTTATGTTTTGGCACAGGAACTTTCTAAATGCTCTGCTGCTGCTCTCTATTTGGTATTTTGATGGTGATGCAGATTTCTGTAATCAAATTCTCAGAATATGCAAGTTGAGCATGACTACTGACCTCTCAGGAGCTACATTACTGGAGTGTATAATTCAAACATCTCATTTATGACACTAGATAAATTTACCATCTGCTATTTCTACAGTGTACATTTGAATTTTGATTCTGTTTCTTTTTTTTCTATGAAATAATAAAGCAGATCATGAAGCACCAACAAAAGCTGGATAGGTATTTATGTCTATTCCAAGCACCTGCAATTACACACCTCCAGAGTAAGAGAACTCTGAATCACAGTCCCCTTGGCAACTGCAGTCATCCAGTGGGCGCATAGTTTACATCATTCCCAGACCAGGATTTGCTACTGAGGGTCAAACTGAAGCACAGAGAAACAATTCAAATGACAGCCAAGGACAGGAGGTATCAGCAAATATAGAGTTGTTTTTTTTTTTTTGGTTGGCTTGTTTTCTTAGGTAAACAGAGAACTCTGTTCCTTATTTTAATTTAAAGACACTGAAAACTGGAAAATGGTAGGGTCAATAAACTCATGTATGCTGCGTCATTTTTGAAACAAAATACATTGAATATTAGGCTCTTCTGCTAAATTATTTGTGATCAGATTTTCAGGGTTTGAAAATGTATGCTGTTGTCAATTGTGTTATTTTTGGATGCTTGCAGTACCTTCAGCAGCTAGAAGGCAAAATGTAGTCCTGAGCACAGGACTTGCATAACACACACGTTGCTCTTCACTGTGAGGACAGTGAGGCACAGTGAGCAGTGTTAATGTTGGCACAGCTCTTGGAAATTCTGTGATTTGCAGGCATCTGTCCAAATTGCACACTCACATGATTCCCTAGTGTTTCTCTGGGAGAGAGCAAAAGTGCTCTCTAAGTCTTTTTAAAGAAATAATAGATACATGAAGTAAATCATGGAAGACCGGGACAGAGACAAGGGTCTCCAGGCTCCCAGATGATGTAAATTAGAAAGTTCAACAGCAGGTGCAATAGTAGGAAGGTCAGAAACTATTTTTTAAAGGAGTAATTCTGTGGAAAAAAAAAGGAGAGCATGATGAACATGATGCATGTATACATTCTCCAATTGAGTAATTGAACTGGTGTAAGTTCTCACTCTCTTTAACTGCAGAAGGGGCAGTAAAGAGAGTAATAAACTTGACATTGCCATGATAACTTTTTGAGGCTGTATCATAATGGTAAAAATATGCTGTGACCAACTTTGTTGTGGAAAGCTGATCTCCTCAAACACATATACATATTTTCTTTTCTCAGAGGTGCTCCTGAACCCTGATAAAAGTGAAAGATTACATACAAATGCATTATTTCTGTATTTTCACAATACTGTGAGGTATTCTTAAATGAAGTGTGATGGCCGCATGTACAAAAATATACCTAGTTTTCTGTGTTTTATTAGTACATCTGAAGTTTTAAAGCATGTTTGATATATCGGCTATTCAATAGCATACTGTTCATAATGGCTCTTGAAATTCTGAGGAAGTACATAATGCACAGATAGCAGATAATGCAATTTTTTAGCAGGTGGCTGCATTTGATATTCCTGTGGAACATAAGGATAAGGCACCATGTTTTTTTTCTAACAAAAAAACCTCAGCTTCTGCAGACAGCAACACACACATACACCCACCTTCGATATTTCATTTAGACATCAGCTAATGAGTTGTCATTTTTGTATTCTGCATGGTTAACAAATTACAGAAGTTCATACCGAAACCCAAAAGCCAGTTTTGGGCTGGCTTACAAAATCCTTCCAGTTACCTAGCAACTAGCAGGAAGGATGTGAGTGAGCAGGAGGTCTCTGAGTAAACAGACAGCAGCAGTGTCAGTTCAGCAAGGCAGACTTTATATAGGTCACAGTATTAATATAAGCAGCTCTGTAAAATTAATATAGTTGCTGAAATGCAGTACCTGCAAGTATTATGTGTCTGACATCACCTTAAATGATCTAGTCATAATGGCAGCTTCTGTGCCCACTATATTCTTAGGTCTCTAGAAGAAGAATAAAATAGCAACAAAAGCAAGGGGTGGCAAAACAGAAGAACAGAGCTTTCAAATGGAGATTAATTGGCTGTTATCAAATAAGCAAGGATCTTTTTTTTTCATGCTTTTTAAAGGCAGCATCTCATACAGAGGAAAAAAACAATACTTTACAGTTTATGTCTGCAGAGAAATGTTAAATATATTCCCCAAGGACTTTAGTATACATTCACCCATTCAAACTTTTCTAACTTCTGTACTGGAAAGGGGAAAAAAACCCCACAAAATAGGAACTTAATTGTTACTTATATATTTTTATGTTAATGCATCTAGTAATATTATTTTCGAATGAGCGATTAGAAAGGAAAGAGGGAAAAAGCTATGGCACTGTTTTGGAAAAAAAAAAAAAAGTATGAAATTTTCCTTTTTATAAATTCATTCTGTAAATATAAGATAAAATGTTTCTAACACCTGTTTTTCTGGTATGCTTCAGGACAGGAGCTCTTCCTTATTATTCTTGTAGAGATCTCTAGCACAAGGCAACCCTATCTATTCTCAGTTTGAAAGAATTTATTTGAGTGCTAAGAAGAATGTAATTATTTTAATCTGAAGATTAAAAGCTAGTTTTATTTAAAAAAATATATTTGTTAGCTTAAACAAAAAATTGAACATCCTTGAAGATCTAATTCTGAATAACTTATTAACTCACATTGGTTAGAGATTTTCCTCAGAAGAATTAAGGATTAAATGCAAAGAAGAAACCAATCCAGTATAGTAATTTTCTGTAAATGAGGAAAAAAAGATAATTTCCCCACTTAACTTAAAACGCTTTAAAGGGGAATAGGGTCATTTGTGATATTATTTGTTTGGTGTAGGTGTCTTTTTTTTCTATAAACAAGGAAAAAGATGCAGATTTTAGTATGAACTCCTTTGATTTACAAGGGTGGCTTTCTAGGGAAATTCATTAGTCTGGTGTCTGAGAAGCTGTATCAAGGTAACTTACTGTCCTGTTCATAAGGGTAGCTGTATTTTAACCATCTTTACCATAGGATTTTATTTATCAGGCAGCTGGTATGGGGAAAGTGTGACAGTGTTGTCAGTGGAGGATGAAGATGCATGCAAAACGCTTGAAACAGTGGCAGAATGCCTGTCCCAGGTGATATAGCTGCTGCCTGAATCTAGTACTTTCTTGTTTTCCTTTACTATAAACACAAGATATAACTTTTCTTTCACCATCACTATGGAGAGTGACCAGCATCTCCACATGCTGGAGGTACTGGTTTTGAGTCCTCATTTTCGTTAGAACTTCAGCCCTAGTTGTCTTTTTAACTCTTTTCCCATGTATTAAACAGTATGAAAGGAATTGCTTTTCTCCACTTCAATTAATGGGTCCTACTCTTTAAATATTTACAGCTTCTTCAACATAAAATGTTTGATAGTTATTATAAATTATTTAATGAGATTTCATAAAAACACAAGTGATCCCCTCTAATTCTCCTCTGTATCATGCTGCTGTAAAACATTTAAAGCCTTCTTTGTTATGTGTTAATTGGTATTAATAGGGTTAATCTTTGTTAAGTAAAGATTCTCTTGCTTTAGTCAGATTTGCAAGTGGAAATTTAATTAACCAAGGGCAAAAAATATAGAAATATAGACAGACTTGCATACTGATACAGCCTGTTTCATGTTCCATAAACATATGTGCAGATTTTGGGCTGCATTGCTCCTTTTCAGAAGTGAAACCAGCACTGTGCTGTCCCTGCACCCCAGCAAGGAGGGAGGGCACCTGTGGTGGTTTTATTTATTTCTTCTTGTAATGTTCATAATTTTTTAAAAAGGAAGACAAAGGAGACTGAAGTAAGTGAATTATTTTATGTGATTCAGCTAGTCTGCTAGATAAATATAATCATAATAGAATGCCCAGAAAAGTTTATCCTATCAAAAGTGCAAATATGATTTTTTTGAATGCAAGTAATTACAAAATGGGATTTTCTGCCAAATATACATATGTTTCCAGGAGAGAAAATGCATGGTCACAAATAGGAAAGTAGTGACCATAGAATATTCCATAGTAAAAAGATTTTCCACATAGGCTTGTGCCTTTTTGTCTCTTTTTGTTCCTTTTCATATCCAGTCTTCATAATCTCAGTGGTCACTATCTGTTGTTTCAGATTATCTGTTGTCTTCACCTCGTTAAAATATGCGTTCTTTTTTCTAAGATCTGCAGCCTCTGGTGGTTGAAATTCAAAAGGCATTTCTGTAGAAGTTGAGTTTCACACTGTAGTTAAACTGACTGGATCGTTTTCCTTAATGATTGCATGAAATTTCCAATTATAGGTTATCATTATCTAAACCAATCTAATCTCGGTAACTGTTTAAGAAGCTAATTGAAGCTATGTGCAAGATTTAGAATTAACTGTTCTCTAATAAGTGTTCAAGGCCAAGCTGGATGATGCTTTGGACAACCTGGTATAGTGGAAGTTGTATCTGGCCATTGCAGTAGGGCTGGAATTAGATGGTCTTTAAGGTTCCTTCCAATCCAAACCATTCTCTAATATTGATATTTGTTCATTAAGCTACTTGGATTCAGCATAAGGTTTCTACTTCCTTCCCCTGAGGTAGGCTTTCAGTACCCAGTGTGGGAGAAATCTTTGGGAACAGCCTCAGACTGTTTTTGGTCCATTGTCAGTGGCTTCCTATAGTTACGGAAAGCGCCTTCAGTTTGGCACTGATCCTCTGTTTTTTTTTCTGGACTACCAATAATATGGTTAATATCATATGTTTCTTGACATCTAGGAAATTTCAAAACTCCGTGTTAGATTAGAATTTAACAGGAATGTGTTTTAAAAAGTTCTTTCCATAGCCTTAATGAACAGCACCAGTGTCCGATGGGTTCAGAGATCAGGTTCAAAAATAATTTCTCATGATTCATAGCAGCAATTCACATTAATAGAAAGAAATTGCAATGAAAAAAAATCTTCCATCCATTATGTATGGTAATGATCCAGGCATTCAAATTTTATTTCTGAAATAATGGCAAATTCTACCACTTTTATCAGTCCCTTCATGTAAAACTGCTGCATTTATTTCTTCTTTTCTTTTGAATATTCTGGCAGTTAAATATTCCTTTGGATATGACAGTTAAATATGAAATGCTATGTTAAATTTGTTAAGATTTTGATCAAAAATGCAGATGATAGTTAGGAATGTCTGTGGCTTTCATGCAGCAGGGCACAGGTGAACAACACTGGTCCTGATTGCTCCTGCAGCATGTGATACATGCAACTCTTATTGTGGTGCTCCTTTTGTAGATTATTTTCTTGCTTTCAAGCAAAATGCAGATAATTTTATGTAAACACAAGCTATTGATTTAAAAGTAGAAAATACTAGATGCTGATATATACGATAGACTTGTGTGCAAGAGCACATGGAGAAATGAAATTATTTGCTGGTTTTTTTTGTAATGAGAAAATAAAAAGACCAGGGGAAGTAAGTACAGGACTATATAATGTTTAGGAGCATATATGATTTGACAGAATCGGAAAATGGAAACTTCCTCAACAAAAAGCATGGGAAACAACTCTCATTTTGAAAACTCAGTGTAAGGAAAATGGTTGCAATACGCAATTCCAGTTTGTACCAAGAACAGAACAATCTCAGTGTGAACTTCACGTCCATCCCTAAATTACAGTATACTAGATGCTACAGGAGATAATTTGGAATGAACTCTTACATTCTTTAGGATTCTATAAAATACCAGCATTCAGAAGTTAAATTTGAAGTAAATAATTTTTTTATGAAGTACAAAGATGCTGAACATTGTTTTCCATTTTTTCTTAAGTACAAAACAGATTTTTCCCCTGAATTTGATCTGCTCTAATAAATTCACCAAATATTTCTCCTTATGCATATTTGTAGATCCAATTATCATAGCACTTTTGATTTAATCATAAAAATGCAGCTACATTAAGCACTCATCAACAAAAAAACTATCTAAGATCTATTTTGCCTTTGGAGAATCATTTGTTTCCTATGCTCATTTCGATCACATACTTTTAAAATACAACAGCAGCTGTTTGTTTTGATTACATTCACAAAAACAATAGGCAAGGAGGACTTTTTAGATTGTTGGAGAAATAAGCATACCATTTAACATATAGTAGCCTATCTTGGCAGAGCTAATAATAGATGTCTGGGAGAAAAATAATGGTAGCATTAAAAAAAGCTTTCCTGCAAACTTGCATTCTAAGCTACTTGTAATCAGCAGCTCAGGTTTCCTACCACCAGAGGTTTGTATTGTGTTAATTGTCCTTGATAGGCCTTACTTCATGAACTTCTCTAAGCCACCTTCTAAACACATTTGGGTTTTTCAACATCTTTTGACTATGTGCTTCATGATTTAATTATATATAGCACGAAAAAGTACATCTGCTTATTTTATACCTGCTGCCTAATAATGTCATAGTTTTATTCTTATGTGGCAAAAATGAATAACCATGCCATTTCTCCCTCTCCATGACATTCCTCATTTCACCAGTTTTTCATATATCTTCTTCATTGGACCTCCTCCAAACTGAAGAGTTTTCTAATTAATCTCTCTCCATTTTCAACCAGTGCCATATTTCAGACCATCATTGGCTCCCTTGTCTTTCCTAGGAACTTTTCCAGAAAATATTCTAAATCTCCAATATTCTTAAGAGTGAAAAAATAAAATGATACTCCAGGTGTGGATCTGGTGTGGATTCATACAGTGGGACAAACAGTGATTCCTGTTTTCTCTGTGTATTTCCTAGTAACTTTGAACATCTGTTTGTCTTTCTGATTGCTGTTGAGCTGCATGCATTCAGCTGATGATTTCAAAGAACTACTAGTGCTGACATCAAGATTTTTCTCCTGAACAGCAGCAGATACTTTGGAGTCTGTTACTGTGTCTGTTAGAGTAGTTCCCTCCCCATGTGGATTACTTTGCATACTACTGCTAGTTTGCCTGCGTTATTCATAAATCAGGCTGACTACTGGTTAATGTTAGTTTCTATAACGTGGCTGTATGACCCCAAGGAGATGCATGCATTAAACGCCAGCAACTCATTCTCTGTAGGCTACTGAATAGACGTCAGATGAAAACGACTCCTGCTCTCTATTCACCTAGGTTAATTTCAAACCAATGTCATAGGAGTGAAATGCTCTGTATCTTGCTACAAGTCCCTGCAGTTTACCCAGTCAGATCCATTTTTGATTCAAAATTTATTTATCTTGAAAGATGTATTCTGCTTCTTTTAGAGCTGAAAATGAATATGAGTGATACGTTTTTTACCACACAAGTTCTAAAGGAAGATAAATTGAAAAAAAAAAACCAAGAAAGGCACCAATCCTGCTGTTCAGAAACAAACTCATTTGATATTTACAGATACCAAAGAATCAAGTGAAACTGCACTCATTTCTCACCACGTGTTAATTAGCATTAAAATAAAGCTTAATTTGATGTTCCATTGATGAAACCCTGTTGGCAACAGTCTGAGTGCCCTGGGTGTTATTCAAGCCTCTGAACACAGCACTGTAAGTCTTTGAAATTATTTTTGCTCTCTGAATGAGGCAAAGAAGCACTATCTGATCTGAATTTACGATGAGTGCTGCATATCAATATTAGCATTAATTTTCTGAGACTAAACAAAACTGCGAGAAGTAGCACACAATCCCAAAGGTGTGTTGGCACCTTCTGCTGCATTGCTTTTATTGTAAAAAGTAAGATCAAAAGCTTTTAAAAATATATAAATCCAATGAATTTATAAATTCAAAGCTCTGTCGCTGAATAGTATACTGCCACTGTTTAACATGTTAGTACCTCTTAAAATGCATTATGCATTTGCTCCTTCTTTTATCAGCTTTTAAAGTGCTCATGTCAGAATTTTGAAGTCCCTCTGCACTGGACTCTATTCTCCAGAGTACTGAATTCACCCTTTAACAGAAATAACTGTACTGCCTGTTTCTTGATGTCAGATTACCTGTCTTTCTGGTGTTAATCATTAAAGTAACCAAACATATCACAGCATTTAAATAGTGTCTGTGGCAGGGAAGTATTATATTCTTCCACTTCACAAATGTAAATCTGAAGCAAGGTAAAATATCAAGAAGCATAAGCACGTGACCATAACCATAACCATAACAGCAGCCCCAGACTGCTGCTGTGACTAAGCCTGAAGCTTCTGAAATCGCCACCCTGGAATGACTGTCCTCCAGACCAGGCTCAAAGCTGGGAAGGATTGAGCATACATCTCAGTAAAGCAAAATACGGATCAACTAACTTGGTCTTATTGGCCAGCCATCCTCCAGTCATCACGGCTGAAACTTTAAGCAGGCGGCAAACATTCTCACCAAAGATGTCTATGAGTTCCACTGGCAACTTAAACTGGAACTGAGAATGAAACCAGAAATGGCAACTGATTCTATAGATAAATGGAAAAGATCAGATCAAGTAAGTAGTTCAGTCTTGCAAACATGTAAACGATTAGTTGTTTTTTTGTTTGGTTTTTTGATTTCTTTTTTCTGTTAGGAGTGGTTTCTGTAAAGCCCCTTCTAGTGAACTCAAAGATCCTACTGTATAAGGTCTGTATTTGTCTTGTAACTTTCAATGTTTTCAACTGATAAAAAAATCTCTTTCTTTTCTCTCACAACTTTTCTATTTCAATAGATTTCATACTATATGCATTCAGCATGACCACTTAGATTAATAGGGTTTACTGTACCAAATATAGTGTACATTTGTAAGCCGTTTAAGGAAATTTTTACTTTAGGATGGATGAAATCATTAGGAAACAGGTATTTAGAAATGCAGAAAGCTAAAATATGTGTTTAAAATCTAGCCACAGTATTTTCTTAAATAACTTTAAGTTTGTCTGTTTGTAATCAAGCATTCCCAAAGTAAATGTGTCACACTGAGATAAATGAAAAGTAGGGCAAGTTAATTCATTCCAAACCTTTTATATAATGGCTGTTTCATAACTGATGGGGGAAAAAGAAGAATAAAATGGGCACAAACTGATACTTTTGAGTAGTGGCTCCAGAACTTTTTTTCCTTGAAAATGTTATTGTCAGATTTGTGTTGATTAAACCATCCTCATTCTACATGACCAGGTTTCACTGTGGTGGTAGATTTAGAGGCAGTGGCACAGAGCAGTACAGAAGGACCTGCATAGCAGTGGCAACCACTGGAGACGTGATGGAGAGTTGCAACTCTCAACAAACCTTGCCAGCTTACTCTGCTTCCTGTACTACAGGTGAGAGTTTTACCATCATCTCTCTGCTTTTCTAGGAGGGAAGAAGCCCTGGATAAAATGCTGGAATTTCTTTTATAGCATTCAGTCAGTCTTGAGAGTTATCACAGGGATACCAACAGTGGTAATTTGCAGTATAATTGGAAGTCTGTGAACCCATTCTGTATTAACACGGTGGCTTGAAGTACTTGAGTTTTGCCAACACTATCAATAATATTCTTGCCTTTAGCTGCTTGAGCCCACTAATAATCAGCTTATCAGTCTCCCTGTACTCAAGATTCACATGGCAGGAGACTGCTTGATATTTTCCACTGTGTTTTCTGGCATTTGTGAGAGGTTGTTCCTAATAGGTGTTAAAACCATGAGGCTGAATTCACTACTCAGTTATGGTTTTATTTGCATCAGTCTAATTTTGCAAATCTTTTCTCCCTCAGAAGCATATCCCAAAATGAATGTACTGAGTTTTATAGGTAACACATAGATTCTAAAATAGGTCTTGAGTGGCTCCTAAGTTGTTACAAATAGGCAATGTCTGCCCGCAATGCATTATTACTGACAGAAAAACTGAGTTTTGGGAGGGGAAATGAGATGGAGAGTATGTCAGTGACTAGACAAAGACCAGAAATAAGCTTAAAAAAAAAAATGTTTATGGTGAATTCCTCTGCATGGTGAATTCCTCTGCACAGTGAATACAAACCTTACATACACTAAGAGTATGCACACACAAAACATGTATATAAGGATCTATACATAAGACAGTCTCTCCTGAGAGAGGAACCATTCTATGAGAAAGAAAGCTCCGATGTTCCTCTATTATATAACCTTTTAATAAATTAGGTACAGTGTAATTAAACACCGCATATGTTTATGTAGCTACGCATAAACCAAATGCTGGTGTAGTGATTATTAACCTTACTTTTAACCCAGATTCAAATTAAGTAAATGTTTTATAAGGGGAAGACTGTCTCTTGGCTTTCCTTCTTTATGGTTCCTAGGAGGGCCGCCTTCTGCAAATGTAAGTCAAAAGAGTATATAGATCCTGAGTTTTTTTGGGTCAATGGTGTTTTTAATCAATTCAAAGAAGGTCATACAAGTATTTCTGCAGCACATGCAGCAGATGATTAACTAATGATTATTGGAAACAGTCACTATTTGTCATCAAAGTTTCACTGAGGCTTCTGCTGTGGAGAAGAAACAGATGTTTTTCTATGTGTTCATTGAAGTCATTCTTGTTTGCCCTTTAATCCCTATGGCAGGACAATATTAAACCTGCCACAAGAGCAGCAAGTATTTTTCAGTAAGGCATGCTTTTCTGGAGTATATACTTGTCTTTCTAAGGTATTAACTCATTACATTTTGTAACTACAGGTAAGGTGAGAACAAACCTTATTGGAAATTTGTATCACTAAAGACCAATAGCATACTTGACATTCAAGAGAAGATTCATAGAATTCCTGCTCAGGAAGTATTTGGATTTTGTTATTTAAGTCCTGAGCTGCTGCAGCTATGGTTGACTTGGATGTTAGGGACAACTCTTTAGCTGTCACAATTTCATTTACCTTAGGTAGGCAGGCAAAATTCTGAAATTTTGTCCTCAAATGTATTGTCAACAAACTCTGTGTGATCCTTCAGATAAATATTTTATCATTCTGTATTGAAGATAACTGATAACAATGTGTTCTTAGCGGGTAGAATGTTGTGGCTGCAAGATTTCAAGCTCTTTTTTTTATACTTCCTCTATAGAAACTTATCATCACTTAGTTGCACAATGCAGCCTTGACATTGCTTTATACCTAACCCTGTTACTAAAAGTAGATAGTGTCTTTGTTACATGGAAATCTCCCATACAGACTTAGCTTAAGTATGTCTCTAGCCCGTCATTTGAATTTGGATCATGAATGTGGTTTTCTTGAAGACAGTCCCAATTTCGAAGTAAATTCAATAAAAAAATGTTCTGCAGGAGGAAAATAGTAACTCCAGATGCTGATCCCTTGGATAAGGCTAGAAGTCAGTACACAGTAAACTCCATTTGTAAAGTCACTGTGGATGCCCTCAGCCCCAACTATTTTCTTCTAGTCAGCTTATCTTCCCATCATAGCCTGAGAGCCTTAACAAGATCACACACAAGTGAGACATTAACACCAGGTTAAAGATGTGTGAGTGATAAAAAAACCTTCTGACATGATCAATACTCGAGACATGAATTTCCCAAGCTTCTGTACACTTCATTATAAAAAAATGTGGTAATATTTTGATCCAAAGCACTGTAGCTAACAGGCATGCTAAAACCATACTGACATAAGCAATATCATAAAATATTTAAAAAAAAAAGAAAACCAAACAAGAAAACCACACATACATCAAATCCACAGTTTTGTCTGAGGCTGGGCGCTGCATGCTGGGCCCAATTTCTGAGTATGCACTCTTTTTCCCAGAAAGAGATAATAAAACAAATTAATTTTAGGTACATTGTTGTAATGTACGACTGAAAAGAAGCTGCTAAATGGTTCCATATCTTATGTAAGTTGTTTAAACACATGTTAATACAGCTTCAGACCTTCTACTTTCTAATCATAGTCAGATTAGATTGTTCCACAAAGTGTATTCCAGCATGGGAGAATGCAGTTAGAAAAAACTGTAACCTGCCAAAGTGAAGCAGCTAAAAATACATTACTTATGATTTCAGACTATAGCAAGCAAAGTAGTTTCAGAACCAGAAGTATTGATATCACTGTACAAATCACAAATGAGAGCTTGCCCAGAGCAAGTACTATGACTGGCAAAATCAAAGGAGGGCAAGTAAAGAACAATTAAAAGGGGGAAGAGAGCAGAGCCTGTTTTATGGACTAGGAGAGCATGATGTTTAACGTAATAAAACTCAGGCTGAGAGGGGAGATGATTGCTCATGTGAATGTCTCAGAAGATAAACATCAGAGATTAAGACAGCAGTTTAAACCGAAGGACAATTTAAGCACTCAGATAAATGGAGATAAACTGACTAGAAGTGAATTTAGCCGATAAGAAGGTCAGAATGAGGCTTTCACAATTTTGGAAAGGGGAAGAGAGAAAACATATTTAAATATGTTTTAAATAGACATTTAAATATTATATTATAAATTAAATATATATTATAAATTAAATATATATTATAAATTAAATATATTATAAATTAAATTATATTTAAATATAGATTTAAATATAGATCTAATAATATTTATGAACTAGAACCCACAAGGAAGTCGTTTGTCAAAGAAAGACCCCAAGTTAAATGACTCCACACACACCTTCATTTTTCCATCTTCATACTTTTAAGGTTAAGGGTAGTGTTGAGTTTCACAGAACTTTGCAGAACTTTACTTGTGAATATGTTTTTTTTTAACAAATATTTGTACCAAATTACTTATAGCCTCACAGAACAGTAAAGGATTTATTAAGAATTCAGAAAGATCACAAAAGCTGTGTCTATAACTGGAAAATAATATGATCGTGCTTAAATGTGTCATGTATTTTGACAATAAATGACAGATGACATTAAACTTTTTATGGGCTTAAAGATTTCTCTCATTTTAAAGAATTTTAACTTAATCATGTACTGCCCGTAATACTTCCCTGGAACTCTGACCAAAGATAATAGAATATGTAATAATATAAAGAGGGTAATGAATATCTTCTTAGCACCTGCATGTAAATTTCATCAAATCACTGAAAGTGGAATGATGGTAGCAAGCATGAAGGATTCAACTCTTAATAACAACTTTGCAAATTTGATGCTGGCTTATCTAAGTGTTGATCCTGACATTGATTTCTCTAAAGCTGATCTTAACTTAAACCATTTTGAAGCATTCATATTTTTTGCAGTGATATTTAAAGACTTCAAGCATAGTCAAGAGCAAAATGTGTTCCCGTCATCTACTAAATTTCAATACACCTTTGATCACTGAAAAATTAATAATGCCTACATTTTTTGAATTAAATGGCATTAAAAAATCAAGATTGTACTAGCATGGATTTACTCAGATTAAAGTTCAGCTCAATTAATCTTTCTTCTACTAATGATTTAAAAATTTTCTAGTTTTCATTAATTTCCATTACCAGTGTTAGGCAAGAGCATTTTTTTGGTATATGCTTTTCCTTTTTTTTTTTTTTTCTTCTGGAAAATTCAAATTCTTAAAAAACAGGTTGTGTAATAGCCGTGCTTGGAGAGGTCCTTCCTCACTTTTGCCTCATTTCTTTTACCGTGTGTAATTGAAGTACATTCCCTTCTTCTTCCTCTTTCTATATTTGCTATTCAATTAAGATGACTTTTGAAAGTGTCATTATTTTGCTTCTAGTGGGGCAGAACACACCTCAGCATAGCAACTTCAATTAACTAAAAATGAGAATAATATTAATTAGCTAAAGGATTATGTATGATTTGCCTTGATATGGTAATGTACAATCTTGTACAATGATTTAATTATTTATACAATGATTGAGTGCTGTACAATGATTGAAATATTTCCTATTAGAAAACTGTGGGGTTTTAGTAATTTTTAGTAATAAAAAAAAATAATTGCGTTTGACATTGACTGAATATTGAGCCTAGTTTAGCCTTAGAACATGATATATTTATTAAGAGATTTGAGCAGTCTCTAATAATTTCTTGTTCAGGGTCAAGGAATTTGTGCCTGCAAAGTAAAGGATAGACTGTGAACCTAAGTTCTCACATTCACTGATAAACTACAAAAACAAATCCAGCTTTATAGTTCATTGATTTTATACTAGTTATGCCCTTCTGAAGGATTTTTTCTTTCCATAAACATAAAGGAGAGGTGGAATAAAACAGGATTATTATTTTCACAGAACCATAGGCATTCTTCTCTGAAAATATTAATTTTTTCCTCGAGGGAAAGATACCTGGTTTGAAGGTACCATAGACAAGGCAGAATCAAGGAAATTTGTTTCTGTCTTCCAGATGTAACTACTAGAATTTCCATTCATATTAGTCCTTGTAGATCCAATCACTCTCCAAGGGCAAGTGCTGAATGCACTGAATTTCTATGACTAACAGGATGACCAATTTTCACAGTTGAATGAGGGGAAATAAAATCCTTGAAGGAAATTTTAGCACTGATGCAACATGCTGTCTGCTATTTCTGAGCAAGGAAGTACCTATTCACTGTGTTTTACTAATCATAGAATCATAGAATAGTTAGGGTTGGAAAAGACCTTAAGATCATCTAGTTTCAACCCCCTGCTATGGCTGGGGACACCTCCCACTAAACAATGTCACCCAAGGGTCTCTCGAACCTGACCTTGAACCCATCAGGGGTGGAGCATTCACAGCTTCCCTCAGCAACACATTCCAGTGCCTCACCACTGCTACAGTAAAGAATTTCTTCCTTATATCCAATCTAAACTTCCCCTGTTTAAGTTTGAACCCGTTACTGTTTGTCCTCTCACTACAGTCCCTCATGAAGAGTCCCTCCCCAGCATTTCTGTAGTCCTCCTTCACATACTGGAAGACTGCTATGAGGTCTCCACACAGCCTTCTATCTCCAGGCTAAACACCACCAACTTTCCCAGCCTGTCTTCATAGAGGAGGTTCTCCAGTCCCCTGATTATCCTCATGGCCCTCCTCTGCACTTGTTCCAACAGTTCCATTTCCTTTTTATGTCGAGGACACCAGAACTGCACACAATACTCCAAGTGAGGTCTCACAAGAGCGGAGTAGAGGAGCAGGATC
>JASSUY010031630.1:8398-34299 GCA_032466535.1 Forpus xanthops | reverse complement strand
TGTGGCTGCTCCATCCCTGGCAGTGTTCAAGGCCAGGTTGGACACAGGGGCTTGGAGCAGCTGCTCTATGGAAGGTGTCCCTGCCCATGGCAGGGGGCTGGAACTGGACGAGCTTTAAGGTCCCTTCCAACACAAACCAGACTGGGATGCTATGATAGCTGGCACCACTAGCGCCAGGAAGTGGGTACCTGGGAATGACTGGGGCATCCCATGCTAGGCATGCATAGGAGAACACGATCACCTTGGTGTTCACTCTCACTGCCTGCTCCTGCCTGGGGAGAGGACAGGATTCACATGAGCACAGTGCCCTGGCTGCAGGAAGATGCTGCTGCTTCTCACGCTGAATGCTGGGCTCAGAGGAAAACCGAGGAACCAGCCCCAATGTGGTGGGGCTCAGCTCTGGCTTTGGCATCCTGGTTAGCACTGTGAGCAAGGAAACAGCAATGCCTGGCGGTGGGGTTTGTTGTTTTCTCTCCGGGTGAGTCACACCGCTCCTTGGATTGCTTGTTATTTCAAAACAGAACATTTTCACACACAAAAGGAAGGGAAGCTGTGTAGAAGCACAGATCAAGAAGAGATGGATTATGGATGGGAAGAGGAAGCCGAGAGCCTGAATCTCATTTTGCTATTTCCTGCCCCTTTTCCATTCATCTACTGCCTTTTGTATTAGTTTGCCTCCCGGCACTCACTGCTCTTCCCAATTAAGTACCACTGGACAAGGTCATCAATATGCTATATATCACCTCTACCAGAGAGGTTTAACAGCACCAGGCCTGGAAGCTTCCCCTGGTGTTTCCCAGTGCACCTTACTCGCTATGCCAGCGACAAGAAAGCTGTGGCACCCACATCCATGATTCAAGTAGAAACTCCTATAATGCTGATGAAATGCTTTACAAAGCCTCTTTGTGTGCATCTCTCAATGCCATTAGTTCTGCACTTCTGCTGGGAAACCCACAGCTGCCTGTCAGGCACAGCACATCCTTGGAGAGGCCCCATCCTGGTCACTGCCTCTGATTTCTCAAGTCCAAACCATCAGTGATAGCAGGGACTCTAATTACTACTGTAATTATAGAGGAAACTCTTAGAATCACTATGAGTTTGCCATGCTCATAAAGTGCTTCTTAAGCACATACTTGCAGCATCCATAGGGGATGGGATGCCGGAGGAACCCCTGCCATGATCCACCATGGCCACTGCCATCGCACTTTTCCCAGGGCTGCCTGCCTCTGCCTGCAAATGAGAAGCCCTGGTAGCGTCAGGCTGGTTTGATCACGATCATTGTGTCCTGTCATTGACCCCTGATACAAAGATCTGGCTGTGTAGAGGGTGGACAAGGATAAAGAGACATCCTTCCCTTCCTCCAGTTTGGGAGGAAACCATGAGTTTTGTCCTTACAGCACAAGCAAACAACTCAAACTGCTGTTTTCTTCTGCCTCCCAGAGCATGCAACAAATACTGAGTAGCAGGAAGAGCCTGATCCTCAGGGCACAGCCATTGAGCTTTCAGCAGCAGCTCGCACCAGCGTCTTCCAGAAATGCCTGAATGGGATCAATTGTGGACAGACTGCATCAACAGTTAAAAAACCTCAACAAAACCAAGGATGTTCCACATAAGATGCTTTAGGTGGTTAGTTTGACAAATCTTCATGTAACACTCCCAGCTATGCTAATAAATATCCTGCAATTCAATCTGTTGAAACAGCAATGTTTAAAGACGTCTTCTTCAACACCAACTTTGTCCACACTGCAGTGGAGCAGGGACAGAAGCCACCTGAAACACGTCCAAGCTCACCAAGGTGAAGCTGTTCCCAGTTCAACGCCCAGCACTGCTGCTGGAGCAAAGCCGTCCCTGGGAAACCCTGACATCACCCCACTGACACATCCCAACACAAAGTGCCACAGTCTCAGCTCCTGCCCATGCTCCTCATGTTCCAGAGCAGCAGGAATGCTTTCTGCTGGGCTTGAACCCTATGTGAACAGAGTGCAGAGAAAGGGCCGTTCTAATTCTGGTTTCTTATTTAGCACAAGAAAAGCAACTTGCTGGTGCTTGCTGGGCTACTGGTTTCCAGGCTAAACCATGGAGATCACTGTGTAGACTCAGGGTTCCAAGTGCTCCTCACAGCCAGGATTACAGGGATACATATGCCCACAGCAAACCTTGGGAGAACTTTCTTTCTTGCATCCTATGATTTTCAATGCCAACCGCTTGCTTGCTGTAGTAATAACCGCGTCTTTAAACACCATCCATCAGGCCTACAGCCCAAACATTTGTTTATCTGAAAAGGGATTTAGAGGCACTCTTTTGTCCTAATGCTGAGAGGTCTTCTCTGCAATTTGTTTCCTTTGGCAGATACAATGAAAGCATTTTAGAAGCGATGCCAGAATCAAATCCCTCTTTCCTCAGCTAGCAGACAAAAGGCAACGCAAGGAAGGGGCTTTCCAGTGAGTAATGCTTGGTTAGACATGTGAAAGCATCAGTTAAATGTGGACACTCAGCTGGACAACCACTCACCGCTGCCAGTTTTAACCCACTCAGCTCTCCCATGGCAATGGTTTTATGTTCCCTCCATTGATCCGCCAGCACTGAGGGCCATGAGCACGGTTATTCAAACCAGCAGCACCCTGTGAGCTCCATGCTCTGGCTCCTACAACCTCCTGCCAAACCCACCCACTGCCTGTGCTTGGCTTTGCCTCTGGCAGTGGGAGAGCAGAAGGGGGGGAAAGAAGGTGAACCCACAGTGACAGGTGAGGGACCCCGTCACAATGTGTCTGTTTAACTTGCTCCTACCATCACGGGTCGCCAGGATTGCCCTGCATATAGTCCAGCCTGAGCTCGCTGCCTGCCTGAAATCCCACCCAACCTCGACCTTCCTGTGGCACGATGAGGACAAGAGAGCTGGCTCTCACACACAGGGCACAGCATGTACCTCCTGTGAGGTGCCTGCGGCTTCCTGGGATGCTTCAAGGCAGTAAGCGATGGGAGCGAAGGCGGATGCTAGCGAGGTGCCTGGGGAGGAAGATTCTCATGGAAGAAGCAACAGGAGGGCTCAGGAGAGGACATATGGTGCCTCTCTGACGGGAGCTGCTGCTGTAGCATCTGTTGAGAGATCTGCTGCTGCTGCCAATATAGGAAAGCTTCATATGGCAAAGGGCTCCTAGCAACAAGTGCTTCTGCCCTTCCACCTCCCACTCTGCAAAGGCTTCTCTCCCACTTGCACTGCATCAGCAGAAAATACACCAGGAAAACAATAATAGCAGGGCAAGAGGAGGAAGGGCTGGCCTCTCATTAAATTGGCAAAACCACGTGTTTTCACTTCATAAGCAAACCCTTACCTCCAGCTTCAAGCCAGGCATTCCTTCTGCATTACCACACCCCCAGGTGCAGTTTGGTGCATGTGCTCAGAACTACAATCCAAAGCACTTCTCTATTTTCTGACACTGGGCTCGATTCTGCGAACCGTAGCAGTTTAGAGAGTTTAATCACATAAAGGTCCGTGCAGAAGAAACACAGAGATCAAAGGTGTCCAGCCACACTCTGATCCTCTCAGCTGTCAAACAGCATGCCATGCGCCAGTGCCCTGGGTCTCACCATGGCACCAAGTCAACATCCAAGAGAAAGATTATTTACAAAAGCAAGTTTTAATCCCTCTCTTACTTCCCAGGTTATTTATCTCCAAGCCTACACTACTTCATAACGTCACTGCAACCTATTCAATAGTTGTCATTCCACAGGTGGATTTGTTGCACCACAAAACAGCTGGGATGCTGAAGGCTTATCTAGGTTCAGTGAAGATCAATGCAGAACATAGGCAGAGAAGGATGAGGGAGATGGCCCCAGGGGAATTGAGAACCTGATAAAAGGAACTGACGATGATATTTATCCTGAGGGATTTTAGCCATCTAATACCTTTTTGAGCAGAGAACCATCAGCTTCTTTACTATGACAGAGATTAACACTTCCAGAACATCATTAAGCACAGTGGTCTTCCACATCTGTCACTCTCAAATAGCATCTCTTCCTCTCCCTATTGACTGTTGAGATGACCGCTAGAGATGAATGCTAGGGCAGAGAGAACCATCCCCAAAGAACCCAACAACACGGAGGCATGAGAAGGACACAACTGCTCTATGGGGATGGATAATCCATCAGGACCAACACCAGTGTGAGAAGCAGGAGGTCTAAGCTGGCCATGGTTGGAAAAAAGAAGCAGAAGCCTAAAATTGTGCAACAGGAGGAAAAATGGGGAAAAAGAAAACCTGTTTTCAAGGGAAAAGCTGAGGAGCACAAGAATGGGTCTTCATGACCAGGTCTCAGGAATCTCTGTTTCTGTCTTCAGCTAGTGTGTTTATAGCTCAATCAAGGCTGATATTGAAAAGATAAGACACATACAACACAGGCAAACCCAAAAAGAGGCCATGGAGATGCTGTGAGGGCTGGAGCAGCTCTGCTCTGCAGCCAGACTTAGAGCTGGGCTGGGGCAGCCTGGACAAGAGAAGGCTCCTTAAGGGGAGACCTTAGAGCAGCTGCAGTGGCCAGGGCTTGGAGCAATCTGCTCTAGTGGAAGGTCCCTGCCCACGGCAGGGGGCTGGAACTCAATGAGCTTTAAGGTCCTTTCCAACCCAAACCAGCCTGGGATTCTATGAGACTGGCAGAACATATTGAAGAAGCCCGTCTGCCAGCTACACTGCCAAGCTATAGTGAGAATGGATTTGAATAATAAAAACTGAAATAAGAAGCAGCCTTGGAGAGAACACTGGTGTAGTGCTTCCTGAAGCTTCAATCTAAAGCCAGGTTTCTGTAGCTATTGCAGTCATAAGTGACATTAACCTAATTGTCAAAAAACTTGTCAACACTGCAGTACTTCAGACACACACTACGGCCTTGTTTTATCACACAGGTAGATCACTAAGAAAGGACTTGTGGCACACTTGGTTCACAGGCAAATAAACTGTCATTCTCCCTGGGCCCAACCAGGGGATGCTGCTTTATAATCACCTGAGCAGTCTCACATTTCATCACTGCGTACGCTGCAGCTGAGACGGGATCCAGATCCACTGTGGGGTTAGATATGGAAACCCACAGGGAGGTGCTTTAGATGGGCCATGGCTGGAGACAGGCACCCAGGGACACAGAGCATGCTACTTCCCTTCCCACTTCCCTCCCAGCCCAACTCCTAAAGGCTCACTAGTTCATCCACAACCCGCAGACTGTGATTTCAGAGCTTCAGGGAGAAAACTGAGAGTAGAAGTAGAGGATTAGCTTTGCCACCTCAGGAGTACAAGCAGGAGATTACAAGTGAACTTGCCTGGCCTGATTTTCAGAGATGCTCCAAGGGCGAGTCAGCAGAAAGCAAAGAGAGGCTGTTTAGGAAAAAAGATGTTTGCGTGATCCAGCTCCCACCACATCCTACTTCATGGAATTCAGATGCTCTCAGGAGCCTGGGTGCATTAATGCTGGCACAGCTTCATGCTTCCCATGTACCAGCCTCAGAGTTGTTTGCAACAAGTCTAAGATAACAATGCTGGTGCCGTGGCATAAAAGGCTAGTCCAAGACTCACAGTGAAAGCTGAAAATGCCCTTTTATTCACAGTTGTCCCTGCAGGAACAGCAGCATAACCTCATGCCAGCTTTGGAATAGAAATGGGCTTGCAGAGGAAGCAGCAGGAGCACAGCCCTGGGCTGCAGGCTCAGGGCAGGAGGGTGGCTCTGTTCTGCTCCGGATCCTGCACTTGCAGAGGAACTAAATCATTAAGCCAGCCAGAAATGTCCCTCGGGAAGGAAATCCTCTCAAAGATAAATCAATAACTCAGTGTAATTTTAGAACGCAGCCAGGAGAATTTACATTGCCAGGAAGGCTGAAAGCTCTGCCATGGAGACAGAGACACAGCATCATCACAGGGCACATCCTGCAGCGCAGCCCTGTGCAGGAGCTCAGGCTCAAGGGATTCACTGCAAAGCCAGGACCTCTATGGACCTAAAACAAAATGGCAGCAGCAGGGATGTGGTGCATCAAAACTCCCTTGTGGCAAACCCACTTCTTCCCAGGTGCATCTTGACTGCTCTCCTCCACAGCAGTGTGGCTGCTTCCCACAGCCATAGCAGTGCTGGCAAATGCTACTGCATCTTACAGGGTAACAGCTGTGCCAACATAAAGCACAAGCTAAAAGGAAGGCAGAATTACAGGGCAGTGATCCAGCCACCACCTTCACCCCTTTGGTCAGGGCTACAGGGGTCCCACCAGCCACAGCACCCATGGAATATGGCGAGAAAGCGATGTGCTGTGGTACGCTGTGATTAATGAGGCTGCAATTTATGGCACTGTATTAACACAACTGGACCAATACGTTCAAGGAAACGAATGACACTTTACAGCACAGTTTAACACCAAGCAGTAACTCCAGCACAAAGGGAAAAAAAAGGCCCCTAATTATTCAGTAGCTGTCCTCCTCCCAGCTTCTCAGGGTCAGCTTGGAGGAGAAGGTGGCCTGAATTACATTTTCCTTTCCAGAACATCAACAGAATTGCTAACTAGGTCCCAGCAGCAAGGTCAGAGCTTGCCTGTGGTTGTATGTGTCACCCCTCCCAGCCACTAGCTCCAGCAGAGAGCAGCACTGGGGAGATCTTGGGCTGCCTGTGTCTCCCCTGCAGGCATGTTCAGAACACCTGCACCCTGCACTGCTCCTCCAGAGACACAGCATCAGTGGCTCTGCCTTCTTTTCGCTCTGGTCCCCAGGATTTAAAGTTCCAGTATTTAAAGGGTGGCTACAAAGAAGATGGAGACTCTTTGTGTAAGAAGTCCCACAGAAAAGACAAGGGATGATGGCGAGATTCCATCTGGACATGAGGAAAAACTTCATGATAAGAACAGTCAGCCACTGGAATAATCTCCCCAGAGAAGCGGTGACTCCCCAGTATTAAGGAGGGTGGACTTCTAGTCTAGGTATGTTTGCTAAGACAGGTTGGACCATATGATCCTTCCCACCCAAGATTCTATGATTCCCCAGCATGAAAGGATAAACTACAGCTAATTCAAAGCCAGGCTGGTAGAGGCTTTGAGCAACCTGGTCTAGTAGAATGTGTCCATGCTTACGGAATTGGATGAGCTTTAAGGCCCCTTCACACCCAAACCATTCTATGACTCTGAATCTATGACTCCTTAAAAGCCAAAACTGGCCTCCATGAAGCACAGCAAGTTTTACCTGTCTACGAGCTGCATTTTAAAGAAGATAAACCCAATTGAGTTGGCAGTAGTTTACTGTATATCCAGATCACCTACATATCGTTGCAAGCAAAGCATCTCGCTGATATGGAGCTGGCTTGAAGTTCGTGCACAAAAGGCTTAGCAGCAGCCTGCCTATGGGCAGGTCAAGAACAAACACATCCATACCTGCCTGGAAAGCCTTGGAGCAGAACTGCTCATCACACTGCTGCAACAAGAGCTTGGGACATATGCAAACCCTCCCCACACAGAAAACTTCTGTTGCTGCTCTTTCCCATTAGTGTTTCCCAACTTAGTGATGACTGGGATGACAGGAATCCATCCCATGGCAATCTGCATGCACCCAAATGTCCTGCAACACAATCAGAAATCAACAGACAACTCTCAACCACATAGTAACACCTAAAGAACACTTGTAATATTGATTTTAAAACTGCCTCCGGGAAGACAGTAGCAAAGGAGCCTGAGAAAAGCAAAGTAAAATGCCTGAATTCTTCTTTTTTCCCCTCAAAAAGACATTAATAATGGAATTTCAATGCAAGAAGAAAAACTGAAACCCACACCAGCTTCTCCTGGTAATAACAGCTTTCTGCGGAGCCCAACTATTAATGTAACAGGGACATCCATCAATCAAGCATGCAGAAAGTACTTTGCGAGCTAAAAAAGGAGTGAGCAAACATCTGCTTTTGGCAACTTAAATTGTGCCCTTAAGCACAAGGAACACAATAAATTATCAGAAGGTTGGGCCTGAACTCATTCTCTTCCATCCTGGAGAGCTAAATACTGAGGCCAGGGGTAAAGGTACACAAACATGCTGCTGCTGTGATCTGTGCTTGACAAGACAATGGGACGAACAGGCAGGGTTTCATCTGTAGACTGAGGAGCTCTTCAAAACCACCAGTGCAGTTCTCAGCACCAAGAAAACAGCGAGCTCCTGACAGCAAATGAGTGGCAACACCAGCAGGAAGGAGGCAGTGAACTGCTCTGTGAGCCTGTGGCTTTAGCAACCACCTTTCCCCAGTTAAGCTCTTGTGAGCCCCTTGCCACCCACCTCCAAGCCATCCTCAGCCTGTCCAAGAGCATCCACATGCTGGAGCAGTACCAGGGTGGGATAACCACATAGGAACTCGCTCTGAGGTGACAGCTGCATCCCACCTCACTACGGCTCTCATGTTCCTGTTATTAAGGCTGGTCACCAGTGCTTGCATTTCTCAATGCTCTCATCAAGCAACATGTCACATTTTGGGTCCATCTACACAACCGAGCACTGAGTGGGGCATGAGCAGCAAACCTGAGGAAAGCTGGAGTTACACCAAAAATCAAAGTTGCCACAGAAGGTAACTGGGGTGCCCCGATGCTTCCAATATTCCCTCTTGCTTATGACACAGTAGGTCAAAATGATTGCTGGAGATAATGAACAGAATTTACTGATCTAACCAGAAGAAGCTGCAGGCAGCACTGCAACTAAGCCTTAATAAATTCTGAAGAGTGACACCACAAAATGACATTATGGAAGTCTATATTTATTGTCTCCCCATGTTTTCTGTATCCAAGGTGCCGCATTACACTTAATAACAGTTTTTCTCCCCAGCTGCCAGTGCTGCAAATCGTACCTGACAAGCTAACAGTTGGGGTTAATCCCCCCAGACACACATATCTCCACCCAATGTAAAGGTTTGGTGGTGCAAACAGGGATAAATGACTACACCAGCACTGCCCTGGTGAATACAGTCTACTCATCTCTTGGGTGTGCTGGCTCCACTGGGTTCACCACCATGCAGCAGGAGGATATATGAGTTCCTGCTCCACCAATGGAAGCAATGCAGCCACGAAGTAGCCATTGCAGGAAGGTACCTTCATACTCAGCAGAAGCATGCTGAGAACAGCAGAGAAGCCCTGCCAACAAGCTCTTGCCTAGTACCATGGCAAGCTTTGTGCAAAGCATAGGAGCTCCTCATGCAAAGCCATGGAGAACCAGAGTCCTGCATCTACAGCTCTAGGGCCAACAGCACAAGGGAGGTGGAACTGTTGGAGCAAGTCCAGAGGAGGCCATGGAGATGCTGTGAGGGCTGGAGCAGCTCTGCTCTGCAGCCAGGCTGAGAAGAGAAGAGCAGCCTGGAGAAGAGAAGGCTCCTTAAGGGGAGACCTTAGAGCAGCTCCAGTGCCTAAAGGGGCTGCAGGAAACCTGGAGAGGGGCTTTGGACAAGGGATGGAGGGACAGGACAAGGGGAATGGTTTTAACCTGCCAGAGGGGAGACTGAGATGAGCTCTTAGGCAGAAGCTCTTCCCTGTGAGAGTGCTGAGGCACTGGCACAGGGTGTCCAGAGAAGCTGTGGCTGCCCCATCCCTGGCAGTGTTCAAGGCCAGGACGGACATAGGCAAATTATATCAAAATGTAAATGCATCTTAAAGTACAGTCTCAGTGATAACTTAAAGGCACTTTTAGAAGCTCCACCAGACAGAAAGGGAAAGGTTTCACTTGGGCTGAATGACAAATCCTAAAAATAAAACCTGATCTGGGGTTAGAATGTAAATTGTTTAGATCTATTTATTCACACCCTGCAGTGTTGGGAGACACACATAGCCTCATGTTTCTCCTTTTACTTTGCAGGATCACAGGCACATTCCTGTTGTTGGCATTGCTGCTTTCAAGGTCTTTGCAACCCTGGGAGATATCCAGTAGCAGAAGAGAAGCAATACCAAGTGGCAGACTGCATACATTAATTCAGTATTCACATAACATCCTGTTGCAAGTGAATGACCCCAGCAAAACTTCCTGCAGCCTTAAGGAGCAGGCAGAAAATCAGGAGAGAGGAAAAAGCATCTCTGGGTTAAAGAAAGAGCTTTTGAATCAGAAATGCTCTTCTTAACAAGAGTTGCCACCACCAGCACCACATTTACTCTTTCCAAAATGTAAACACAGCATAAAAAATTAAACATGAATGCTCTGTTGTAAGAGTTCTTGCAATAAAGGGGGATTAGTTCTACAAGACATCAAGACAGACCCAAGGAGATTACGTTTCCCAAGTTTACGCTGGTAAAGCAGAGCTGGAGAAATAGAGATGTATGTTACTTTTTGACTCAGACGCTTTCTTGACATGCCAAAGGAAGCTGCTTCAGTAAAGGAGAGACAGAAAAGGTTGGATTGAGATGAGCTCTTAGGCAGAAGCTCTTCCCTGTGAGGGTGCTGAGGCGCTGGCACAGGGTGCCCAGAGAAGCTGTGGCTGCCCCATCCCTGGCAGTGTTGAAGGCCAGGTTGGACAGAGGGGCTTGGAGCAACCTGCTCTAGTGGAAGGTGTCCCTGCCCGTGGTAGGGATTGGAACTGGATGAGATTTAAGGTCTCTTCTGATCCAAACCAGTCTGGAATGCTATGATACCCTGCAGGTTTGAGCTCACAGTGTGCAGCTCACCTGATCTCCAGTATCTGTGATGATGCCTTGGTGGGAATTCAACACTTCCCTGGCCACAGAAACAACCTCTGGGGTTTCATAGGGATGGAGGTCTGAGCCATGGCTAAACAAGCATGCATTGCGATCTCTGGATGCTCATCCCACAGAACAAGATTGTGCATTTGAAGTGCAAGGGCGTTGTTCTGATTTAGCCAAGCCTTCAGAACCATTTCAGTGCCTCTGGAGCCCAGGTCACAACATCTGAAAAGCATCTTCCCATAATACCCAGGAAACAAACCAAGCTCATGGAACGGCTTGTTTGCTTCGGAAGCAGGAGGGAAGATACGCAACTTGGAAATTCAAGTTAACCTAGGCTGGATGCACTCCCAAAATGTTTTCCAGGGAGGGAACCATTTTTCTTCCAAAGCACTGTTACAAGCTTGAAATAAATGTACAGACTGCTAGATAAAGACAGAGATAAAAATAGGCCTGTTATTAAATACCTCTCCTTTAATGAGGTTCATCCTTCTAAACAGTCACACAAAGGTTATTAACGTTATTGCAGAAAATACAGCTCCACTTGCACATAAAAGCCATGGCAAGATATTCCTCATCACCCAGCACACATTTAAGCATCTCTCAGGAGCGCGCACTCTCACAGCATCCCTGGCTTGGCAGAAAGAAGATAAAAGAGAGGAATGAGAGATGTCTTCCCTGGGAAACAGTCTCTCTTCTTTCAAAGCACTTTTTCCCTTCCAAACAATGTAAATTTAAGCATGTGAACGATTCCCACTGCTTATGTCTCCTGCTACACAGCTGATGTACTTATTCTCTCTGCTAATGCTACATTTACATTATAATAACACCAGGCAGAGCATCATTAAAGCAAAGTTCAAATACATTTTGAAAAATGCTGCTTAACCTGTTCCTATTGCACCAAAAAGCCACCACTTGACTCAAACTCCTCCACCTCTTGGTGCACAACCACTGCACTTAACCCGTAACACACTGCGAAGCGCAGAGTCATGCGCACAGCTGAGAGGAGTCACTGTTTGCCTGGTGTGAAAATACACCGCTACACGCTTGTCTGGGTTGTGCCCCAAATCCAAGCCCAGGATTACGTGTCAGTGAAGCTGCAAACTTTCATCTCAGCTGCTCAGAAGCATCATTGGTATTTGGCTGCACGTGCATCACTGCAGCAGACTTTTATAACCAGCTTGTTTAATGAAACCAGTTACACCAGAGCCAGTAAGGACTCCAACACAAATACCTGTCTCAGCCCCATCCTGTTCCTGAACCTGGGCAATTCATAAAGGACATTCAGAGTTTTTTCCCACTGGCACTGCCAGCATACTGGCAGTTCATGAAATAACAGAAGACAACACAAGGTTTATCTGCAAGTGGGGGAAAAAATGGACCATTTGGGGGAAAAGGGTCATTTCACAAATGAACCCAACACCCTCCATGGATGTACTGGGAAAACAACGGCTGCAAAACCTCCCAGGTCATGGAGAAGCAGATAGAATACACAGGGAACATATTTCCACTCAGCTCCCAGGAATGATTTAGTACCAGGAGCTATCCAGCTCCAAGGTCTCACATTATTATAATTTTCATATACATACACACACACATTGCGTTTACAACATGCCACAAAATATATAATCAAAACTGCATTACTGCGCCTGTCAAATTAGATAAGCAGAGTGGTTTTTATAAAATGGAAGTCTAACTTATTTTAATGTACATGTCCACTTACTGGCCTATAAATGTCTGTTACTTGCTACAGCTTTGATGTGCTGGGCTGCACCCTCACAGCATGAGCAGCAGTCAAGGGAGGGGATTTGCCCCCTCTGCTGCGCTCTGGGGAGAACCCCCATGCAGTCCTGATCCAGCTGTGGGGCAACAGCACAAGAGGGATGTGGAGCTGCTGGAGCTTTAACCCGTCAGAGTGGAGACTGAGAATAACCTGCTCTAGTGGGAGGTGTCCCTGCTCATGGCAGGGATTTGGAACTGGATGAGCTTTAAGGTCCCTTCAACCCAAACCAGGCTGGGATTCTGTGATTTCTTAGTGGGAATGATACAGACTCTCCTGGAAAAGTCAGCTTTATGCCCATGGACCCAGCCCACTATCATTCATGATGCTTCCCAAGTGTTTCAACTACACAGGTCCAAGGTTACAATGCTCCCAGCATCACCTGTACTGCCATCTCATTGGGATGCTGGCAGCAGCTCCCAGATAACCTGTGCCTCACAGCCAGGAGCCCAGCCTGCTCTCCTCATTTGCACACTGAAGAGACAGCATGACATGGACTGGATGTGCATCCCTGGAGGGTGCCCTCCAACTTCCCTGCTCAGGATACCTGCTGGTGAAGAAAATCCAAGCAGGTAACACAGAGCAAGGCTGGAGATCAGAAACAGCACAGCCCTCATCTGCACACTGAGACAGAGGGCAATATGCTCCATGTCCAAAAGCTGGCATCCTTCAAACACTCCCTGCTCCAACAGAGGATTGAGATACCACCCATCTGCACACTGTCTCAGTGTTTCTCAAGCATTCCCAATCCTGCCTTCTTACCAGCAACAGGGAAACACTGTTATTCCTCTTACACAGGACTAAGTGGTGGAGGGAATTTACTCTGTTTGACAGGTCTGCCCTCCAGTGCCCCACGCAAGAGCCAAAGCAGCCTGTGGAGCTTCAGCCCTGGTGCTTCTACCGGAGAAGATCTTCAGCAAAAGGAGGAATTAAACACAAGCCAGTGTCAAGGAGCCCATGCACCCTGTGATGACACTGAGCTATCAGTGGAGGCATGAAGCCCAGGAGAATGGGGAAGCTGAGAGAGGAGAGCATGAGGGCAGGTGGTAATGGAAAGGAGGAGAGGCACAAGATATACTTAGGATACCAAAAGCCTCGTACACAACAGGTCAGATAGAAAACAAGGCAGAGCGAGAGCTACTATGGCCATAATTGCAGGTCCAAGCACTGAACATTTGAAATTGCTCTCAAGACTGCCTGGGCTTTCCTACCTGCTGCAATCACCCTGCAGCTCTCTCTCTTGCTGGCCAGAGAAGACAGTAATAACTCCGCAGTTATTTTTTCCCCCTTTGCACATCAGTAAGAAGGTTTTTTTATATAAAAACCTGGAAAAGCAGCATTTCATCTAGTATAAATGAGGGCTTTCAAATCCCATTTGCCTTCCCTCTTCATGCAAATCTGTACTGATCTGATGAGGCTCCTATTTCCTGGATTACAAACATCAAGCTTTGCAGAAATGAGCATACCCTGGTGTCTTAACGCTGTATTTCACAGGCCCCTCTTGACTGTGCTGACATAAATATTTCAGAGACCTGCACACAACTGTTTGAGATAGGTCTGGGTCACTGAGAAGCCAGAGGTTTGGACAGATTCATTAATTCAGCAAAGCAATTAGCAGGAGCCAGCGCAGTTCAGGACATCCTAGTGAACAGCAGGAGCAAGATACTCACTGTCAAGGTGTAGGAAATCCTCACCAGCCATCACATCACCCACGGGCCCTGTCAGCAGACTCGTGAGCCAAAGGGCTCCCTCCTGACACCACCTTCTGCTCCCAGCTTCACAAACCTCTCCTGGCTTAGAGCAGCGTTGGCTCATTCAGCTACTGAAATCTCTTGAAAGATAGACTCACAACCGAGTCATTCCCCATCCCTCGCCCTGTTCCTTCCAATCTCACAGCAAAGCAGCTTCTGAAATGACCTCCTCAACGCCAACACCTGCTTTGAGAACTGTGTCTCCACACATGTAAAACCTTGTTTATGCAGCAAATGAGGCAAGGAAGGACCTGAGACAAGCGTGAACAGCAAAGATAGTTACCGACAGAGAAAGGCGCCTGAGGATCTGTGGAAGCTGCAGCAGTGGATATTTAAATGCTAAAGCAATGTATCATCATCTCCCCTCTGAACTTCAGATGGTTTCATCTCTACAGAAGAAGCAACAACAGCATGCTCACATCAACTCCGCTCTGGCAGTTTGATCAACAGCAGCACTCATGGCTTCTTATTTTTTAACTGCAATATAATTAGGCACTTAGGAAAATTACTCCAAGCAGGAGCAATGTTATAAAGTAACTGCAGGTACCAGAGAGCACAGAGCTCTGCAAGCCAGGAGTTTAACCACAGTGAAAGGTACAGGCCAGGAGACACGGGATCCAAACCAGAGATCCAACACTGCACCATTTCAGTCACCACCACAAGGTTTTGCTCTACAGCAAAGGAAGTCTTTCAATGCCCTTCTCTAATGGAAAGTGTGCAGAGTAGACTGAATATTCTGGTATTTGGGGCACATAAGAGTCTTGCTTGGTCCATCTGAATTCGGAAACTGGACAAGTGAATTCTCAAGTTCAAACTGCCAGCAAGTCCCTGCTGCACCAGGGAGCAGGGAAGCATGCTGCAGAGATGGACAGAGCCCATCCACAGCAGCACTGCACAGCCCGTGCTCCTCAGAGTACTGGGCCCTGCAAAGGAGATGATTAACCCCCTTTTTCTTTCCCAGTTAAACCCTTGCCTCTTAGATCCTTCCTCTTCACAACACCTTCCCAGAGAAGCCACTTCCCACCCTAATGCCAGGTGGGAAACCTGCTGGTCAGTGATATGACTACATGGTCAGAGCAATTCAAGTCTCAGTCATCATCAGGAATGCTAAACAAAAGAGAGGGAAACAGAGTGTCCAAGTAAGAAAAGCAGCCAATTCCCAGGCAATGAGGCATTCAAGTGCTCTGGGATGCTGAGGGGCAGATTTGAGGTTACTTGGAACTGCGGAAGAAAGGCTTTTATAAACAGAACCCCAAAGAAAACTCAAATTGATGGAAGAAGTTCTGAACTGTGAGGGTGGCGAGGCACTGGAATCAGTTGCCCAGAGAAATAAATGCTCTATTCCTGGCAGTGTTCAAGGCCAGGCTGGACAGAGCCTTGGGCAACATAGTCTAGTGTGAGACGTCCCTGCCCATTGCAGAGGGATTAGAACCAGATGACTGTAAGGTCTTTTCCAACCCTAACCATCCTATGATTATATGATTCTATGAGAGTCAACACCACGCAACCATTCCATTTTTCTCTGCCATCCCAAAGACAAAGGATCAGCTTTTGGATATCATAACCACCAAGCAAGATCATCTAGCAAAGTAGTTGGGTGGTGCTATGTGCTGACAGACTCCACACACTTGGCAGAGCTTAACAAAAGCAAGTCACCTCTGCTATGCCCCTCCAGAGCTTCCAGCTCACAAGGGGACTATCCCCTGACACAAGCACAGTCAGAAAGGAAGAAGACATTAGAGGAAGCACAACTTAGAATTCTGTGTCTGTGGCAGAGCCTGACCATGAGAAGCAATGTGACCACAGGTGTGAACATCCATTCAGAGGACACTGTAATCCCACTCATAGGCTGAAAGCTCCTATGGACTCCCACCCTGAACAGAAGGAAAAGCCCTGCACACACCTTCGGCGTTCAAAATAAGTAAAACAGAGGTGCTGGAAGACTTCCCAAGGCGCACGTATCCTTTCTGTCTAACCCTGATGCATTATTTAGTGCCAAGTGAGAAAAAAGCAATGCCTAACAAAGTGTTAAAGGACTCTGTGAAGTTTCCTCAACCTTTCGACAGCCCATCAGCTTCCTGGCTGGCAGAAGAGACAACTGAGCTCCTTGCTTCCAGATTACAGACAGCAGAATTCTTAGGGTAACTGTCTCTCTGTGTCTGCATCCAGCTACCTCCAGCAGCTTGAAGCGTGCTTGAAGTGCAAGAGAGCACTTGATCAAAATCCAGCTCACACTGTAGGCAGCGAGGGAGCAACCGCACAAAGCAGTGTTACATATACAAGAACAATTGAATTTGGTGGAGGGATTTGACAGGTTACAGGTTGATGACACTGGTGCAGTCTCAGCGGAAACACAGTTTGATGCAATTAGCAACAGGGAACTAGAAAAATAGCAGAGCAAAAGTAGAAATCCACGTATAAAAGATGAGCAACTGCATGACTGGACAGAAGCACAAAAATCCTGAGAACAGGAACAAGATGAAACAGGAGAAACACAGCTCAGAGCTCCCTTCCACAATTCAAACCTGAAGATCCAGATTTTAAATCACAACATTTTCTTCCCCAGGAGAAACTGGCCCCATTTGCTGCACAGATACAAGGGAAGATGGTGTGCGGCATCCAGCAGAAGCAGGAAGCACAATATAAGCTTCTGAGCATCGTGCTGAGCACGCACCAGCCAGGACTGTGCTGGGCTGCAGGTGATTGAAATCACAGCAGAAACCATCAGGAAAGGCAGAGCCACCGGATTAGACACGTTGCCAGTGTGCGTGCCTGCTAAAGGACCAACACGCACATCCCTTGCGCAGCCACAGTGGCTGCTTCCCTTGTCCTGCAGGTCAGCTCCCTCACCAGCATCAACATGGGCTGGCAACAGGGAAACCTTCAAGGTCAGAGGCTGCAGGTGGCAGAGGTTCGTGGTGGCAGCAGCTTCCCCAGCCCTGCTTCAGGGAACACATAAAAAAATCCACAAAGCACACATAAGATGTCACTTCAGAGACACCAACAGAACACCAAAGCCCAGGCTAGCAGGAAACCAAGGAAGATTCCTCATTCTGACATGTCTGTCCCCAAACCTGCACACCCACCTGAAATGAGGATCTGCAGCAGCTAGACAACGAGGCAAGATGGTATTTAACCCTTCTACAAGAGACACTGCAATTCTTCTGTGCGAATGCTGACAAGCTCCTCACTTCCACAAGCCTTTCACTGCTCATGCCTGTCCTGGGTTCAGCAGTAGCAGATATTTTTCTCTTTCTCAGTAGCTGGTGCAGTGCTGTGGTTTTGACTTTCAGCCTGGGAACAGCACTGATAACACTGATGATTTCAGTTGCTGCTCAGTAATGCTTACACTGACCAAGGACTTTCTGAGCCTCATGCTCTGCCAGGGAGGAGGGGAAGCAAAAGGAAGCAGAGACAGGACACCTGACCCAAACTGACCAGAGAGGTATTCCATCATGCCCACTATATATATACTGAGGGCAGTCACGCAGAAGGGTGAGATCACTGCTCAGTCAGGCTGGGTATTGGTCAGCGGGTGATGAGCGGTTGTGTTCTCTTCCCTTGTTATTTCCCTTGTCATTATTATTATTGGTGGTAGCAGCAGTGGTTTGTGTTATAACTTAGTTACTGGACTGCTCTTATCTCAAACCATAGGAGTTACATTCTTTCCATTCTCCCCCCCATCCCTCCAGGAGCTGGGGGGAGAGTAAGCAAATGGCTGCGTGGTTTCTGGGTTGCTGGCTGGGCTTAAACCACGACAATGCCCAACATGGAAATGCTACAAAAATAATACAGAACAAGACATCTGAGCAAGGGAAAAGTGCATGTGAACCAATGGTGTGAGCAGCAGTTGAGGGAGGGCATTCTCCTCCTCTGCTGCACTCTGGGGAGACCCTTCCTGCAGTCCTGATGCAGCCCTGGGGCAGCAGCACAAGAGGGACCGAAAGCTGTTGGAGTGAATGCAGAGGAGATCATGGAGATGCTGCGAGGGCTGAAGCAGCTCTGCTCTGCAGCCAGGCTGAGAGAGCTGGGCTGAGGCAGATTGGACAAGACAAGGCTCCTTAAAGAGAGACCTTAGAGCAGCTCCAGCACCTAAAGGGGCTGCTGCAAACCTGGAGAGGGGCTTTGGACAAGGGCTTGTAGGGACAGGACAAGAGAATGGCTTTAACCTGCCACAGAGGAGACTGAGATGAGCTCTTGGGCAGAAGCTCTTCCCTGGGAGGGTGCCCAGAGAAGCTGTGGCTGCCCCGTCCCTGGCAGTGTTCAAGGCCAGGTTGGAGACGGGCTTGGAGCAAGCTGCTCGTGTGGAAGGTGTCCCTGTCTGTGGCAGGGGATTGGAACTGGATGAGCTTTAAGGTCCTTTCCAACCCAAACTAGTCTGGGATTCTATGAAAGCCAGCAATGGTGTTTTTAATGCCTGCAGGTATATACATATTCTGCTTCAATAAGGGTGGTGGGAATCTGCCGATCTGAATACTGAGCAGGGGCACCGCATGCCTTCCATACATAATGGCACAAAAATGGAATATATGTATATACTGCAGTTTTGTGAAATTTAGGGGCTTTTGCTAGACATTAGTTATACAAAGATTTACATTTGGAAAAGTGGTTCTGCTATATCTGGCAGAAATTTCAAGACAAATGATCCCATATTTATTCATTCCATGATAATACTGAGCACAGGATAAAGCCCTTACATTCAGAGCACTTTATAAAAATTAATTACTACTTAGTTCACCCTTCAGAGGTGGGAAGGTATTACACCTGCATATACATGAGGACACATAGCACAAGTGGATTAAATACCTTGTTCAAGACCCCAGAGGCAGGCAGGCTTACTGATCATCCTAATTGCCAGAACATGTGTGCACACAGGCAGCTGGGTGTGTTTAAATGGGCTTAGCCTCTCCAGAGCCCTTCCCAGCACATGGGGGTTTGCAGTGAAGCCAGCCTGATCAGTTGGTGCTCCCTCACCAGCCATATCCCATATACATCTAATAAAAGACACCAACCCAAAAAAATGGAAGAGATATTTTTGGTGGGATGTACAGACAGGGATAAAAGCTGGATTTCAAACAGCCAAGGAACAGAAAACCCATTGTTAGAAACCTGTGTGGTGTTACATGTACGGTTCTTAATCAGATTGCCACTGAGCAGCATTTCCCCAGCCCACACTGGACCACAGCAGTCCTAGGATGCCATGTGCCAGCAAACGTTAGAAAATCCGTCCCTTGACAAGGGTACAAAGGGCTTCTGAGCTAGTGACAGAGACACATCACCACCTCCAGTGTGACTGGCAGTGCACTCGACCTGCTCTAGGGAGCTAAAAGCACTGCAGCAACCACTCCTGTCCTGGGTCACTGAGCCCACACCTCTTTGTAAGGACACCAGCAATAGAAATCATCAGCATGGGAACAACCAGGCATCTGAGTTTCTGAACGGCCCTGTCAGCGCTGGCAGGCAGGGAGTTAGAGGGATGCTCAGTGCATTACCTGGACGGAGGGTTTGCCACTGATGCGTTGGGTAAAACACTTCCAGGTCTTCAGGATCAGCATCATCTTCTGCTACCGCCTCTTTCCCACTGTCATCTTTTATGTCGCTCTCTTCTATTTTTGTAAGGGCAAACTCCTTTTGGATAGAAGAGATTCAGCTCATTAGCAATTGCATCTGGGTAATTTAATGCCGGCTGAGAACACAACATTTTTTCCCTTGCCAGCAGATTTCTTAGGGTTTTTTTCCCATCCAAAATTCTTTCCACGTGGTTAAATTTAGATTTCAAGTATATTAAAGGTTAAACATGCATAACCAGTGTGACAGTTGTGCTGAACAAAGCAATGTGGCTTAGTGCCGACTCCAGCGCAGGCGGCAGGTTTCAAACGAGGTTTCACAGAACCTCACCTATATTCCAGCCAGAGCCAGGAGCCCTGGCTATTCTTAGGGTTATGTAACGTTGTGAGACCCCATTTTCCCTTGCCTAAAAATATGTCAAACTTTTAAGTTCTCCAGCTAAAATTTTCCATGTGAGTGGAACGCCTCAAGCATTGTTGGGTTTTGTCTTAAATGCACTTATTTCAGGCTTGGAGAAGATTTCAGCTAAAACAGTTCAGCTATTTCCAAATTAGGACATAGGGAAAACACACCAAGTTGCCCACACGATAAGAACACGAGCGTCCTTCCCTCCACCCATTCCCTGTGTCCGCCAAGTCTTTTAAAACAATGAGGCAGCAATTCAATCACCACCTACGCTGTGAGAGCAGAACAAGAAACCTGGAGAGGGGCTTTGGACAGGGGCCTGTAGGGACAGGACAAGGGGAATGGCTTTAACCTGACAGAGGGGAGATGGAGATGAGCTCTTAGGCACAAGTTCTTCCCTGGGAGGGTGCTGAGGCACTGGCACAGGGTGCCCAGAGAAGCTGTGGCTGACCCATCCCTGGCAGTGTTCAAGGCCAGGCTGGACACAGGGGCTTGGAGCAAGCTGCTCTAGTGGAAGATGTCCCTGCCTATGGCAGGGGTTGCAACTGGATGAGCTTTAAGATTCCTTCCAACACAAACCAGTCTGGGATGCTATGAAGGGCAGAGGTGTGGTGGATCAGTTACCACAAGTGGTACAACATCAGGCAAAGGCAAAAGACAAGCATGAAAAGCAGGGAATAGAAATCCTTGCTGAGAGGGAAACCTCGCTGCTCACTGGAATGTCTCCCCAGGGAGCTGGTGGGAGTCATGTAAAACCACAATGGATACAATTATTGAGAGTGCATACTAATAGTAAGTAATGACCTCGTGCTATCTCACACCAGCTATTAACTGCTTGGGGAGAAGGTCTTTGCTATTCTGGTTTTCACAGATAAGCTGGTCCAGCCTAATTGTCCAGACAGCTCCATTTCTGTTGCAGGGAGTACTGTCAGCTTCCAGTACCACCACGAACACCGCCACTGAAAAATTTCACATCACCAGCCTATAGGGAAAGATTATTCCTAATTGTTGGCAATTAGCATAAGAGTTACAGCTCACTTGGAGAAGTGTTTCGGTATTAACCTTTAGAATGATTGCACTGGGAAAAAAAGAAGTCAGTGAAGAGGTTAAATGGGAACTTTCGGCCACGTTCTGCCTTCGCTTCTTCCACTTCTTGGGGGGGAAAAATGCATGCACATTTTCTGGCAGAAGCTAGTGCTTTGCATATAAATATCCATTATCCAGCCTAGGAGAGTGTTTCTGAGGAAGAGAAATGTCAGCCTGAGCAAAACGCGTACGATTAGCAGCGACAGTGGGAACGCATGAAGACGGTTGACAAACCTATGGAATGTTTTTATTTTAGCTGTCAAAAGGGATTGAAATTTAGGAAACGCATGGGAAAACAGAGCTGAACTCCTGCCTTCACTTAATGCATCAGAGGCTTGAAATTGTTAAAACCCTGACAAACGCTTGAAGCTCAGTAACAATCATAACCATAAAAAGGCAGGTTCTGCAGATGAAAATCAATGTTAACGTTTTCTGAGCCAACACTCAACAGGACTAAAATAAATGAGTCAGAGCAGTTATTATTTAGCTTATTTACACTGCTATATTATTATCCAAGAGGGACTTCACTATACAAGCTATTGGAAATTTACCAATAGGCCTCCAAGTGTGGTACCTCTTGAAACCTATAATGGAGATAGCTGATGTATACCAGCTATGCTTAAGAGTAGTGTCATGGTTTAAATGTTCAGTAAGGATAAAAGGGTGTGATATAGGGCATTTAAATGTTACTGTCACGGCTTGGCCCACACTTGCTCTGCAACACCCCATTTTAATTTCTGTTTCTGGCAAAAATGGGCAACAACACACAAGCAATTCTTCATTTATAGAGAAATTAAGCAGAAGCCTTTTCAGTTTGTTTTTGTAATTAAAATAGGAGGAAGAAAGATGTTTTCTAAAGAACAACAGATATCTATTTAAAGGCAAAAAGCCTCCTTGCTTAACAGCCTGAAATCAATAGCAACAAGTTGTAAACCTCAGCAGGGAGCATTTGAGAGAACCTGCAGCCTGTTTGCAATAAAGGAGAGCTGGGACCACCATGGAGCCATGGTAGGAGGAGTTATCAGTCACTGAATCACAGAATGGTTTGGGTTGGAAGGGACCTTAAAGTTCATCCAATTTCAACCAGTGCCAGTGCCTCACCACTCTCACAAGGAAGAAATTGCATTAATCCCATCTGCACTCCGTGTCAGGCTGCCTGCCAATCCAGGCTCCATCCCTAGCCTCCTCCCCTCCCTTCCTGAAATAAAGACACATTATCTTACTATTACTCAACCCCAGGTGGGCCCAAGGCACTGGCTGGGTGCTGAGGTGCTGGAACAGGGTGCCCAGAGAAGCTGCGGTGCCCCATCCCTGGCAGTGCTCAAGGCCAGGTTGGACACAGAGGCTTGGAGCAACCTGCTCTAGTGGAAGGTGTCCCTTCCTGTGGCAGGGGTTGGAGCTGGATGAGCTTGAAGGTCCCTTCCAACCCAAACCAATCTGGGATACTGTGATTCTAGTACTTGCACTGCAACCTGTCCTTTGTATTTGTTCATAGCACAGCCCCCAGACCACTGCATCAAACAACCAACAGCCCAGCAAGTTCCAGCTCAAAGGCAGGAGCAAGTATCCAGTCACACAGGGTTGTGATCCCCCAGTCCAGTGCCACTGGGGAACCCCTATTTTAACCCACAGCATTAATTAAAGTAGAAAGCCAGGACTTGGTACTGCCCAAGCTTCCCCGAAGCTTTCCAGATCTCCTGTCTAGAGGGACCTGGCACCTGGGGCTTAGCAGCAGGCTCCAAACCAGGGCAGTTCTGCACTCCTGAACTATGCAAAGGGGCAGACAGCATCTGCTCACCTCAGCTGCAGCTTCAAAATAACACAAGTTGCAAACTTCATGCACGCGGGACACAAAGACCTGTGAGGATGCTCTCCTAAGCCTGACTCACTTGCAGTGACTCAACAGAGGCACAGCTAGGAACCTAATTGAGACCACCTCCATCCCTCTTCTTGCCACTACACTGCATTGTCAGCTTTGCCTGCTGCCACAGAGGAGTATGTGATAACTCCAAAGAGGAAAAGGGACATCAAGCAAACAAGGGAGCTGCCTGAAGTGCACTGTTCCTGTTGTAAACCCTCTGGATTGAGTATACACGTAATTGCCCGGGGTGAGGCAAGCAGAAAGAAGCCCATCTGAAATGTTGGTATTGAAGATCTGCTGTGAAGGAGAGGGGGTTTACCAACTGCTGCAACACCATGCTCAGCGCCACAGAGGGATCAGAGGTTCTGGTGCCTGGACAGCCTTCGGTAAGCAGGGATCTCAGCAAGAGCAGCCAACACTTACAGGCACTCTGTCGCTTAGGCTGGACGAGGAGAACACTGTGGAGACCACCAACAGCAGCAGGTTGACTTTGGCGGCGGTGGAGAGGAGACCAGCCCTGCGAGACATCGCCACCGGCCTGAAAAGCAAAGGGAAAAACAAAAGCAAGCATGTTTTTAGTCTGCCTTTTCACAGGTGACACTACACATGACATCATACAACACAGCACAGGTTCAGGGGTGCCACACTGCAGGAAACGGAACACCTCGAGGTGTTAACACATGGGGCTCCTTGGGGCAGCCAACAGCAGGAAATGACAATCTTACAGCTAATGGTGTTTATGACAGATATCAACAGAGCAGCTTACATCGACGCCACAGGGGGTTATCTGTCTCTAGAAAGTATGAAGAAACCTGCAGTCTGGTTTAAAATCACTGTGTTAGTGTCCTGGATAACAACTACAGGGGAAAGTAAAAATCAGTGCAATCCCACAAAGGCTTTTTCTGCCCGCGCCTCATTTTGAGACCAGAGGTAGCTGTGTTAATTCAAATTAAATAAAGCTACCAGCCCTCAGAGGTCAGGGGTTTATCTAAACTTGAGTGAGGCCAGAGGAGGCCATGGAGATGCTGCGAGGGCTGGAGCAGCTCTGCTCTGCAGCCAGGCTGAGAGAGCTGGGCTGGGGCAGATTGGACAAGAGAAGGCTCCTGAAGGGGAGAACTTAGAGCAGCTCCAGTGCCTAAAGGGGCTACGGGAAACCTGGAGAGGGGCTTTGGATAAGGGCCTGTACGGACAGAACAAGGGAATGGCTTTAACCTGCCAGAGGGGAGACTGAGATGAGCTCTTAGGCAGAAGCTCTTCCCTGTGAGGGTGCTGAGGCACTGGCACAGGGTTCCCAGAGAAGCTGTGGCTGCCCCATCCCTGGCAGTGTTGAAGGCCAGGCTGGACACAAGGGCTTGGAGCAAGCTGCTCGTGTGGAAGGTGTCCCTGCCTGTAACAGGGGTTTGGAAATGGATGAGCTTTAAGCTCCCTTCCAACACAAACCATTTTAGGGTTCTATGATCAACCCAATGCAAGTTACTCTTTAGGAAAAGAACATTTTGCAGAAGTCAACAAGATTTACTTGGTGGTTCCTTCCTTCCCCTACTGCTCTGAGCACTGATCCATCCAAACTGTGAACTCAGGAGCCAGCTCCGGCTGTGCTTTCATGGACCACAAAGCAATCCCATGGCATACAGCCCCCTCAACCGACCACACACCACCTACTGAACAAGAGATGAGAAAACAAAGCAGGGTCCTGCTCTTGTCTTGCTCCTGGCACACAGCTCGTATTCCCACAGCTCCGTGTGTAACCACGCTCACACGTGCCCCCGCTGCCTCGCAACACGGGGCTTTCAATCCACCTCCAGCCTGCAGCTCGCTGCTGCTCACGCTGGGGTAGGCAGTGGAGCAGCCTGCCAGCACACAGCCTCGAGAAGTATTTCCTTTGATTGGCTCTAAATTTACAAGCTGCTAAATTAAACTAAATGAGGTCTTTTGAAAGAAGATGGGACTGATTAGTTCCGTTCAAACACTCCTTCATTACTCATCCCTCCATCAAGTCTGCTCCTACTCCTAACCAGGTTTTAAAGAATTTCCTCCCATGCAGTCCTAAATATCCTTCTTTCTGTCTTTGGTGTCCATCAGGATCAAATCACAGATTTTTTTTCCCTCCTGGAAGCAACCACCATCCATTCCACAGAAAATCTGCTCATGGGTGCACCAAATACCAGCTCCTGCCACCAAAGGACCTCTGCCCCCAAAAGACTTCAAGGACACAGGGGAATGGAGTCCTCTCCCTCCACCCCTTTATTACTATTTGTCTCCCCACTCCCTTTTCTCACTTCTTCATCTTCCTGCTTGGTTTTTTGCTTTAGCCAAAGCAAAGCAGAACAGGGAACACAAACAGCAACACATCTGATGCACTGCTGCATCTTCCAAAACCTCCCAACCAAAGGGTCTTCCTGAACAGCAGCCTCTGTCTTTGAGCTCAATCCAGATCAAGGAGATTTTTGGTATTCCCAATAATTGCTTTTGAAGCATCTGATACTCACAGAATCCCTCAGCAATGAGGTCCTCTGCTTAACTCACACTGTGCATGAAAATGCCACCCTGCATTTCTGACTTGGGGCTTGGCATCAAAATCATAGAATGGTTTGGATCGGAAGAGACCTTAAAGTTCATCCAAGTTTCAACCCCTGCCGTGGGCAGGGACACCTTCCACTACAGCAGGTTGCTCTAAGCCCCTCTGTCCAACCTGGCCTTCAACACTGCCAGCGATGGGGCAGCCACAACTTCTCTGGGCACCCTGTGCCAGTGCCTCAGCACCCTCACAGGGAAGAGCTTCTGCCTAAGAGCTCATCTCAGTCT